>CAUYON010184674.1:0-132009 GCA_963573935.1 Arctocebus calabarensis
GTCGGACGGGGTCGCGGGCGGGCCCGTGGGTTGGACGGGGCTGCGGGCGGGGCCTGTGGGTATGTTGGGGTCGGGTGCGGCCCTGTGGGTAGGACGGGGCAGCATGTGGCCCTGTGGGTAGGACGGGGTAGCGTGCAGGACCGTGGGTAGGACGGGGCAGCGTGCGGGGCCTGTGGGTAGGATGGGGCAGCGTGTGGCCCTGTGGGTAGGACAGGGCAGCGTATGGGGCCTGTGGGTAGGATGGGGTAGCGTGCGGCCCTGTGGGTAGGACGGGGCAGCATGTGGCCCTGAGGGTAGGATGGGGTAGCGTGCAGGACCGTGGGTAGGACGGGGCAGCATGTGGCCCTGTGGGTAGGATGGGGTAGCGTGCAGGACCGTGGGTAGGACGGGGCAGCATGTGGCCCTGTGGGTAGGACGGGGTAGCGTGCGGCCCTGTGGGTAGGACGGGGCAGCGTGCGGCCCTGTGGGTAGGATGGGGCAGCGTGTGGCCCTGTGGGTAGGACGGGGTAGTGTGCGGGACCGTGGGTAGGACGGGGCAGCATGTGGCCCCGTGGGTAGGACGGGGCAGTGTGTGAGCCTGTGGCTGTGTGAGCCACGGTGGCCCTGAGAGCTGCTGTCCCTCTTCTTCTTGGCCAAGTCTTACTGTGACAGTGACGGGGCATCGCTTCCCCTGGCCGGGGCCTCTGTAGGACTCAGCTCCTCAAGTAACCCCCTGGGCAGGGGATGGGGCCATAGGTTCACAGAAACCCATTCACAACCGAAAGCGGATCCAATTTAGCCTCATCTGTTTACAGCCCATGACAGAACTTGATCTCAAATTACAAACCTCTCAAGTAAATGCGGTCTATTACCCCAAACCTCATTCCGACGGCTATAAATAACCCACGTGAAGCAGTCTCCAGGAATTCTCTGGAAAGATGCTGCACGGTTTTGAATAACAGGATAATGGAAAAACAAACCAGTGCTAATTAATTTCACTGCTCAGAGAGAGCTATTTCCTCGGTTAGCCACGGTCAGTGGGGCACAGTCAAGACAACCCTGGGCCAAAACAAGAGGCTTCCCAAGGAAAGCTGGGAAGTAATGACAGCTTGGGACCTGCAGGTGTGGGCCCCTGAGAGGGCTGCGCTGGCTCCTGAATCTCAATGCCCCACTGGGACGATGCCCAGTCAGAGGCTTTGCTGGTGAGAGCCTAGGGCAGGAAAGCCCAGCTGGGCTGTGAGAAGGTGAAGGAAGAAGAGAATCTGGGGACTCCTGCCCTAGCTCCCAGAGCAGTGGGGGAGGCAGCTTTATCCGTTCAAATCAGAACCTCTCCAGACAGATGACCTGGGGCTGTGAAGAACCAGCTGTGTGCCATGAGAATAGTTTGGAAGTTCCTCCATAAGTTAAATATCAAGCCACTGTGTGACCCAACAATTCCACTAAACAGGGAGTCAAAGAAACACACGTACTTGCAGACATGCATATTCTCGTTCATAGCAGCCAAGAGGCTCCAGAAACAGCCCACCGTCCATCAGCTGATGAATGAATAAAGAAAATACGCTATACACAACTAACACAGAATGTATTATACAGAGTGGAGTGTATACAAAATATGATATATATGTGTCATGGAATATTACTCAGCCCTAAAAGGAATGAGGTTCTGATACATGCTATAACATGGGATTAAGTATATGGTGGTAGTGATGGTGCAACCTTGTGAACGTACTAAGTTTACTGAACTGTTCACTTTTCAATGGTTAGAATGGCAAAATTTTTATCATGTGCATGTTACTACAATTAAAGAAAACAATTACGGTACCAGTAGGAGCTTTGGTGCCCCTGAAATTCCCTCAGCAGGGTGGCGGGGTATTGGATTTGGATGAAGGACCGTTCACCTCTTAATAAAAGGCAGGAACACTCAGCTTCAAGGGCCTGGTTTTATAACACTTCCCCCCAACGCCGCCAAGGCTAGAGCATATCAAGATGGCACCAGACATGCCTGTGACCTCAAGCCAGGCCCGCCTGTCCCTGAGCCTCAGTTTCTCCAATGACACTGGGAACAGGCCCCTAGCCCCAATAAAGAGCCTTTGTACTCCTTCTCCCAGGCTCTGAGGATGCTTGGTTTTCCAAGCAGGCTACATTTGAAAAGGAATAATCAATTCTCCATTTTATGTTAATTAAAGACAAACATAAATGCCAGGCAGAGCTGCACAGCAGCTCCAGTGGGTGGAAAAGATCTGAAGAGTTTCTGGAACACACTGCCGCAACTCGAGCCCCGCGCACAGAACCAGGTACCCAGAGACCTGCGGGCTGCTTTAGGCTTTCTGCATAAAACCAGCTGTCAGATCCAGGGACTCCATTCCAGGGCCTGGGGGATCCTCAGGACTCACACTAAGAATTCCTGAAATCTTTCTCAGCTTAAAAGGCTCTGATTTTGAAGAACAAATGGTCCTCTAAAGAAGAATGCTTTCCCCAAATGGAACCTTTGTGCGCCCTGATAGGAAGGGCTCCAGCCGTCTCTCAAAATGCAGTAAGGAAGGAATGGGGTTCTGAAATTTCTATCTTCACTTGCTTTTTGCCATATGCTGTTCTCAAATTTAAGCAAAAATGCTACTTCCCAGGGCCGGCATTAAAACTGCAGAAAAGGGTTTGCAGGACAATTTATCCGTGCTGTAAGGGGCAAGCGCAGATGTCCACCGGCTGTGGTTCTGCTCTCCATGGGGCTAGTGGGGCTGGTGGGGCAGGGCCAGGCAGGCTCCAGACCTGTAGCGTCACACAACTTCGTGCCACTCAGATGCCCCCCAGAGCCCCTGGCCTGCCTGCACCTGCCCACAGCAGCCCTGGGTACTTGGTCATCACCCAATGACCTAGACCCCCTCCATCAGTGATTTCTTCTCCTTTGGGTTGTACTGAAGGACACAGTTGACACGGCAGAGGGTCTCTGGTCTAGGGGCTACCTCTGCATTTGTGCCCCTTTCCTTTCTTTACTTCAAAGCTAAACACGTGCAAAGGGTGGGACCCACTTCCCATGGTCATACGGAAGGCTGTCCTGGGGGAGATGTTGTCTGAGAAGCCTTCACTCCTTTAGCTACGCAGGGAGAATTTCTAGGTGGCAGGCACTCGGAATGGACCTTCCAGGATGAACAGGGAAGTTTAGGAAACTGTCTTCATTTCTACTAAAAATAGAGAAAAAAGGCAATTTTCAGTTCTTCTCATAGCACTTAGGGGCCTGAAACCGGTCTGCTGGTTTAAAAGGGAACTGAAAGCCACATTCCAAATTTACTAGCATGCTGCCAACTGTGGCAGCCCACGGGGTAGAGCGTCCTGCTCAAAACCTAGGAAGGAGGCGGCCCCTGGGCTCCAGAGTGGGCTCCAGAGAAGGGTGGGTGGGGAAGTCATTTGTAAAGAATCCTGCCTGGGACCCTGGGCTCTGTGCTGAGGAGTGTTACCTGTAGAGGTGTGTATTTTCACAGAGAGCCCCTTTCATAAGGGCTTTGAAGGTGTCCCGCTGCTGATTGCAGGAACTCTCAGGCTCCAGGTAAGAGACTGATAAGGAAAACAGCGAGGGCAAAAGAAGCCCTCCCCTGCCTTGTAACCCCCTCAGGATGAATGGGCATCTCCATTCACCAGACAGCTGCTCCATTCATCAGATAGCCACTCTGTCCCTAGCCAGGTGCAGCTGCAGAGGTGAAGACAAGGCATGGTTTGGTCTCTTTGCATATGCACGTGCATATATACACATGTGCATATACACACGTGCACATATACATACACGCATGCACACACACACATATACATGCGTGTACGCATATACACAGTGCACATATACAAGCATAAACATATGCCCACGTGCACACACACACATGTCCTTGCACATATACACATGTGCGTATATACACAGAACACATATACAAGCATCAACATATACACACATGCACATGAACATGTTCTCGGAGATGGTTTTCCTTTTTTCACACGATTATGAACACATTTAGGCATACTTTCTGGCGGAACTCCACCCCCAACACACATAAGGTTAAAGGAAACTCCGCTAGTCAACCCCGCCGACGCTCCCAGCTGCCTCTCCCAACCCACTCCCCTCCACCAGAGGTGTCAGGGTCTCTGCCTGCACTTCCCAGGCCCTGGCTTTTCTTTCCAGTGCTACCACCTGTTCATACCCTTATAGAATACTTTGATTTGTTTTGCCTTTTCTTTTTAAAATAAAACCCCCCAAAGTTTACATAGATCATTTTGCCTTTTTATTGGGAACTTTCCATAAGCTGTATCGCACTTTATATATCCCTCAGCAGCCTAAATATTCCTCCCCTCACACTGCTGCTGAGATCCACGCCTTGCACATGCCCCTGACGTGCCCCCGACGTGCGAAGCTGCCAACCACTCCCTTCCCCGCTGCGGAATAGTCTCCACGCACGAGCAGATGACAGCGGCCCGATCTTTTCTTGTTAATAGACATTTGCATCATTTCCAGTTTTTGCTACTATGAACATAGCTGCTTGGAAATTTCTTGAGTGTGTCTCCTGGCCCACATGGTGAGTCTGTTAAGGGGGTGTGTGACACAGAGGGTTGTGCTGATTTGTACAGGAGAGGCATCTTTAATTTTAGTGGGCAGTGACTACAGGTTTCCAAAAAAGTTGCAATTGGGACCTTTCCCCTTTTTTCTTTTTTAAAAACATAGCATAGAAGCCTGTAAGCCAGGGTATGAGTTACACTGTATCCCCCCAAAGATATGTGGGAGTCCCAACCCCTAGCACCTCAGAACGTGGCCTAATTTGGAAGTAGAATCACTGTATATGTATACGTGTATGTGAAGTACAATTACGATATAAATGAAGATGAGGTCACACTGAAACACGGCGGGACTTTCATCTAATGGTGTTCTCGTAAGAAAAGGAAGATCTGGACACAGACAGGAGAAGGCCAGGCGACGCCAGAGGCAGAGACTGGAGTGATGCAGCCATAAGCCAAGGAATGCCCAGGGGTGCCAGGGACTGCCAGCTACCACCGGAGGCTGTTAGAGGCAAGGAAAGATCCTCCCCAGAGCCTTGGGGGGAGCACACCCCTTCTGCACCTAATCTCCATCTTCCAGTATCCAAACAAGGAGACAATAGATGTCTGCTGTTTTCAGCGGCCCGGTTTGTGGTATTTCCGTACAGCCACCCTCAGAAAGAAAGGGGAGCAGCATCCCAGCCCCTCCTCTATCCCAGTTTTGCCTCCGAGATGAAACAGTTCTTGGGTCTCTTGCTGTCAGAACAGGGAGGACCAAAGCCCTCCGCAGACCCCCACGGCCCTGCAGGGGGGCATCTCAATCCTTCCCAACACAGCTCTGAAGCCTTTAACGAGCCAGTTAAACGAGCAGGGAGGACTATTTCCCATCCCTGTGGCTGAGGCTTCCAGGGAAGGGAAGCGGGCAGCTGTTCTACTCCTGACTGGGGACTCTGGTCCCACAGGCCTGTTTGGTGGCCGACAGAGGGGAAAGGGAATCTGCTCTGACTGCCCCATGTACAGGCCAGTCAGGAGTGTGCTGCCCGCAGCTGCCCAGGGAGACGCCCTCACGGGGCGGGGTACCCACAGACTCAACACGCTGTCTGGCGGTTCCCTGAGCCGAGAGCCAGCGGGGGAGGGGTGCTTATCACCACCGGGAGTGTCTGGGGGGGGAAGGGAACATCCCCAAACCTCTCTGGCCTGGCTGGTCCTCCTAGGCCCAGCTCTCGTACAGGACAGCTCCCAGGTGGCCTTGGGTTAACCCGCTTCTCCTGCTTTCTTGCTTGTAGTTATCAAGAATAGCCATAGAATGTGCTGGAATGCAAGATCCTGAGTGAAGGAGGGGCTCTTAGGAATAATCTAGGCTTTTGTGAATAGCCTGGGCTCTGTTCCAGTCCTCCCCAGAAACAGGATGTCCCCGCAAGTCATGTCACCCTGGATTAAACCATCTGCTTTTCAGGGTCCCCCAGGGCAATACGAGTGGGGTCCAGGGCAGTCAAGACCCCACCAGTCCCATACGTTGCGGGGTTGGCCTCTGCCCTGCCTGCTGGTAAGGAACACGCCCCTTCACAGACCATGTGTGTGGGCGCCCTGACACCCAACTCGGGCAAGTGGGTAAGCAGCACTGCACACCGTGGCACCTCGGGGTGGAGCCACCTGGCCCATACATCTAATCACGGGGTTTGGTGTCAGACGGATGCCCACTCAGCCGCGAATCTAAGCTCCGTCGACCAGTACTGGCTTTACTGGCCATGAGGGTGGAGTTTGCGCTTGGCTCCTCCTGCTTCCTCCCTGGATGATGAGGTATAGGTGGGCGACAGCACTTGCTGGTGCCACTCAAACCCCAGCCACCACACCTGCCAGGGCTGCTGAGGAAGGGCAAAGCGTGTGAGAGTGTGAGGTCAGCGCTGCCTCCCAGCAAGCGGGCAGAGACCTTGGCTCCCGTCCTCCCTGCCTGGTCCTTCAGCTTCTTATTGGGTGAAGCCACAAGGAATTGCCACTTTTGTACATCAAAAATAGCTAAGGATTGCCATTTTGATAGACCCTACCACTGAGTGTGCCAATGAACCTCTCTCACCCAGGGAGCAGAGGCCCCGTCCTTGTTGGTGACCCCCCCAGTGTGCTAAACACTGTCTGAATTGGCTCAGGAGACTCCAAGAGGAAGCCTGTCCCAGGCTAGGAGGAGTCTGATGGCATCTCTGGATTGGAGACATCCACGCTGAAATTGGTAGGTTGAGCCGAGCAGAGGATAAGAATTAACTAGAGTGGGGGACACCCCTAGAAGGGAGGCTGGGCAGTATGCTGGAGGCATGGGCAGCCTGGGAGGCTGAGAGTCCAGCGCTGGGGGAGGTAGGACCGGGCCCCAGAATGAGTCTCCCAGCACCCAGCTCTGGGCACTGGGCAAGGAATCCCACCCAAGGGGGAGTGTGGGCAGGGAGGCCTCTGAAACCACCAAGGCTGCTGGGTTGAAAGCTGGGATTCATTTCCAGGGAGGGGAAGCCCAGAGGCCTTCTTGCCAGGTTGGCCCCTAGCAAGGCTTATGGGTAAGCATAGCCTTTCGGGAGTCAATCCACAGGTGTCACCATGAAAGAGGGGGATGGGAAACGTCACCTGCCAAGGGCAAGAGAGGAGAGCTTTTGAGGTTGGGAGCTGCATGCTCTTCTGTGTGTGTGGCAGTGTCTCTGAATGTGGATGTATATTCGCGTGCTTGTACATGAGTTTATGCGTACATGTGTGTATATGTGTGTGCGTGTTCACAACCCTTTAAAAATGTAGAAACCTTTCTTAGCTTGCAGAGTGCATAAAAACAGTCTACGGGTCGAATGTGGCCCATGGGCCAAGTTTGCCAGACTTTTTGCCATAAGAGTAAGAAAAGTTCATAGGTTTGAGCAAGAAGGTCTGAGTGAGAGGAAATGGTCAGGGGGAAGCAGGACCATGTGCAAATTTGGTGCTGGGCCTCCTGGAAAGGAAGACCTGGCTATAACTAGAGGCCCTAGTTCAAGGTCAGAAGAAGGCTTTGAAAGGGAAAGTGGCTGGAATAAAGAACAGGAAGTTTTCACAGTCAGGGTAGGGTCAACGCCTAATGCATTCAACTAAGACTTTCAATAAATGTGCACTGTGTCAGGCATACTAGAATGTTTGAGTCTGATCTGGTACAGGTTGGGGGATTTCAGAAGGTAAAACCAAGCCCTCTCCGCAGGGGTGCTGTCCCAGAGTTAAAGGCACTGATGTGGCCCCAGCTCTGCCCACCCCCAGGGCGATGCACACGATTGGCATTCAGTAATTAAGTCATAAAACACAAGCCGGGCTGCTTAGAGAAGAATTACAAGGCTCCGCAGCGCATGAATACAGTAATCCAGCTTAATTAACACCGACGGGAGAGCAGCCGCACACTTCTGGGTTAAATTAGCTCATATCTTGGTGCTGACTGTCACTTATCCTCATCACGCTACGATGAATGCTTTTCATTGTGTGTAATAAAAATAAACCTGGGCCTGGAAAACTGGGCAGGTGAGGCCTAGAACACCCCTGAGGCTGGCTTTGCGGGCCTTTGTGTTAAAATGGAATAAATCTGCCCACCGGAGAAGTATTCAAGGGTTATGGAGCTTCCCCACACGTCCCCAGCAAGGGCAGCTGGGAGGGACAGAGTGTGTGTGCATGACTCGTAGTGCCTGCTACCTATCCACGACCTGCTTCCTGCAATCTGCGCCTGGTCAGGCCCCCGGGGAGGCAGAGCCCAGCTCAGCCCCAGGCCTGTTCCTAGGACTTCCTACGTGCTAATCATTTCAGCCTTACCTAAATGGGAGTGTGTCTGATTCTTACTGCTTCCTGTAACAAATTACCACCATTTTAGCTCAAAACAACACTTGTATCATCTTACAGTTCCGTAAGTCAGAGGGTCTGGCACAGGTCTCACTGGACTAAAATCATGGCGTTGACAGGGCCATGTTGTCCTGAAGCCTCTGTGCTCTCCTGTGTCTCTTCCAGCACTGGGGGTTCCTGGTGTCCCTTGGCTTGTGGTCACATCACTACAACCTGTGCCTCTGTGGTCACGTAGCCTTCTCCCCCATATGCATCAAATCCCCCCTGCCTCCTTCTCATAAGGACACTTGTCACATTTGGGGCTCACAAAGAATCCAAGGTTATCTCCTGATCTCAAGCCCCTTTGCCATGGATGGCAACGTATCTACAGGCTTTGGGGATCAGGACATAGATGCCTCAGCACAGGGAGGTTAGGAGGCTCCTGGGTATAGAAAGTCCACTTGCCCATGACCCCCACACATCAGCAATGGCAACTCCAGGCCTCTCCACTCTCCCCATTTTCTCCTGTCATCTTTGGGGCCCCTTCTGGACGCAGTGCTGTAAGGTTCCCTAGGAAAACTCAAGTGTCGGCTCCCTGGGAGGAGGCTCCTGTCAGGACAGTTGCCTCAAGGCAGAGAGTGAGAGGTGCTACTAGGCTTGAAACCCATTTCTGTGCCTTAGACAAGCCCCAGCTCAGGGCTGCAGACATCTCCAGTTGTTACCTGAGGCCCCAGGGACTTGGAGGAGAGAGTTTTAAAAGAACCATGGAGTGGCCAGAAGCATGAAATGAGGGTATGTGAGTGTTGTGTTGAAGATGGAATGGAATCTCTGTTCTCTTCTCCTGAGGATGCAAATCCCAGAGTTAGGGCCCCACCCTCATGACCTCATGTAAGCCTAGTCACCTTCCACAATCCAATCACACTGGGCTGAGGGCCCCAACACACATGCGGTCTGTGAGGCACCTGCCTCATGACTCTCAGCCAGCTTAATGGAGATGCAGGGAGAGTCTCTGCACAGACTTGCTGGCGTGTGTCTTTCCCGAGGCAGAAGGATCATTGCCTTGCCTCCCTGGAATGAAAATGTAATTGTTTTGTGCCTTTCAAAAGCCTCGGCAGGGCTGAGAGAAGTGGAGATTGTGGTGGTTGCCAATGAAGCACTTAATTGAGCAGAACAGGTAATCCCACCAGCGTCGTCAGAAACACGCAGAGCTGAGTTGTGCTAGCTGCGGGAATGCAGCTGCTCTGGGCCTGCCCCTTCTTGGCACCCCCAACCTGGGCTGCCTTCCTTCCCACCTACTCTAAAATAATTATCTGGGTTGTTCCATTAATACTGTGTTATCCTAGGACCAGATGAAGTATGTTTATGGACTAAATGTTTACGTCCTTCTCCATTCTCCTGTTGAAGCCTTAATCTTCCCAATGTAATAGGGCCTGCTTGGATGGAGATGAGGCCTTTATGGAGGTAACTGAGGTTACAGGTGGTCATAAGGGTGGGGCCCTGATCAGATGGGATTAGTGTCCTTATAAGAAGGAACACCAGAGAGCTTTCTGGCCATCTCTCTCACTCCCTCTCTCTCTTTCTTGCACATGAGGAAGGTGGCCGACTGTAAGTCAGAAGGAGAGTCCTCACCAGAAACTGAGTCACTGGCACCCTGATCTCAGACTTTCAGCCTCCAGAACTGAAGACAAACATCTGTGGTCTAAGCTCCCAGTTTGCGTTACTTTGTCACGGCAGCCCAAGCCTGTGAAGACATCTGTGAGTAGGTGTGATGTGATATCTGTGTGACCCCAGCAGGCCACAGTTTCACCATCTGTAAATGGGGACGGTGATAGTACCTTCCCTGCAAACTGTCAGGGATTAGATGAAAGCCCAAGCACTGAGGTGCCCGGCTCAGGGAGGACGTGGTCTAGACTTCGACTCTGCACACTCACACTGACAACAGCAGTCAGCCGGAGCTCCTTGCCCAGCCTGCCCCGATCTCCCAGGAAGACCCTATTTCTGGGGCTGTGTAGGTTCAATGATAATCCTCTGAGTTATCAACCCTCACATGATCCCTCCATCCTAATCCTCATTTTATAGATGAGAACATTGAGGCAGCAGCTGCCAAGGAACTTGTTCAGGGTCACAGTAGGAATACATAAAGCAAGTCTGGAATCTCCACCAACTTGGCTCTCATGTCCCCAAAACAACCCAGGCTGGTGACTGTCACAGGTGGAGGAGACTTTGTCCGAGGACACGGGCAGGGAGGATTCAAGAGGTACAATGAAGACAGATAATGACGGCCAGCTGCTAAGAATCTTCCTGGTGACACCCATAAAATACCCGTGTAACACATACCAAGTGGCTTCATGGCAGTGGAGAGCAAAGTGTGACTGGCAGGAGGTCCCAGGCTGCCAGCTCTTATGTCCACACAGAAGAGGATCCACTCCTGAGCTTCGGTTGCTCTGCCCGGTCCTGTCCACACTGTGCTGGAGTGTCCAGAGCTGAGCCTGGTACCCATGTGGAGGGGCTCTGGCCCATCCTGCCGAGATGGGTGCCCCTGAGGCCTGTCCACATCTCATGGGCGGAGGGACGGTGAACCTGACAAGCACGGCAAGCCAACCACTCCTTGGCACCTTTTGGAACCAACACCCACCAGGATACCCAATGGGCATCTCCAATCCCACATAGCGCAGTGAGCTCCCTGTCCTGTCCTCTGCTCTCCCCTCCACTTCTCCATCTCAGCAAAAGGCCCACGGCCACGCAGAGGCGTGTGAGCAGCCGGGGAATTATCCACTGGGCCCTCTGTGCGTGAGTTCCCTGCAGATAGACCCAGTGATGCCTCCGCACACCTGGATGTGGAGACCCATGGGCCTTCCCACCCCTCTGAGTGCCTACCCTGGGGCTGCCCTGACAAAACCACACAAACCAGGTGGCTTCAAACAATGGAAATGTATTTGTTCACAGCTCAGGAGGCCAGAAGTCCAAAATTGACCCTTCTGGGAGGGAGAGTCTGTCCCCAACCCTTTGCCCAGCACCCAGTCCTGCCGCAGCCCTCAGTGCTCCGTGGCTGTGGCTGCCCAGTCTCTGTAGGTGCCTCTGGGCCCTGTTCTGGTAAGGACACCAGCCACTGGGTCTAGGGACCATCCTAAATCTGGGATGACCTCATCTCGGGATCCTTCACTAATTATATCTAAGTCCGTCTGCAAAGACCCTGGCTCCACAGGAGAGCCGTGTGGATGTGAGTAATGGTGGACACTCTCCAGGCCACTGCGTGCTCCAATCCATTCTTTAAACAGACATCAAACAAGCAAAACACGCGTGCACACGCACACACGTTATTGCCTACCACAAACCCCTATCACTCCAGAAGCAAAATCTAAATTCTTCCCAAGTCCTGAGGACCCTGTGTCTACCTCCTGCCCCTGGAGGACCCAGATGATCTCTGCACCCTCTAAGCAGTGGCTTCCTCTGCCAGGAATGCTGATGGCCTGGCCTCTGCTCCCCTTCCAGCTCCCGGAGGATAATCTTACTCCTTATTTGTGGCACCCCAACTTGGAACCCAGGCTGGTGACTATCCCACCAAGAGGGCAGGCCAAGGGCTGTGCCCCCTACAGCACCCTCAGTGGCTAGAAGATACAGCCGAGAACAGGTGCGTAGGAAATACGGGTGGACTGGCTAGAAGGGACGGAGAGAGGAGAGAGAGAGAACTGGGAATTCTTAGCTCCACTGTCCAAATGGAAAGTGGCGTCACCAAACAGAAGGTCCCTGGAGCAGCCCTGGCCACCAGCAGCTACTCAGTTTGCCCGGCCAGGACTCAGCCCCAGACATCCTTCAGCATCCATTTCTAACTTGCTAATGCAACACTCCCACCACCAGCAAGTCTGTTTCAAAACCAGAACAAAACATCAAACCATCTTTCCCTCTCCCCACACCAGGGGACACTTGTCAACATCTGGAATGTTTTGGGTTATCACAACAGGGAGATGCTACTGGTATCAAGTGGGTAGTGGCCAGGGGTGCTGCCTGACCCTCTATGCTGGGCAGGACAGGCCCCAGAGTACCAACAGAGCCACTGTGGAGAAACCCTGTCTGAATCCCACATCCCGGGGCCAGTTCTAACACTCCCACCCCAAGCATGGTCTCTGTCTCCTTTCTGGTCTGGCGGCCTGTGAGTGTGGGACATTCCCCAAGGACAGGGCCTCGCCGGAGTTCAGCCAACTCCTGGTGAGTGAGCAGCCCCATGACCCTCCCTCACAAGCCAGGATCTGTGCAGAGGACTCACAGAACCCACTGACAGTGCTCATGCAGCTACAGTTCATTACAGTGAAAACTGGTGAGCACAAGTAGGCATGGGGCAGAGTTCAGGAGGGCGCCGACCATGGGGCTTCTGTTGGCCTCTCCTGTGGAGTTGGGGTATGGTCCCTCCCGGTACTGATGTGTGACAACATGTGTCGGACATTCCCAGCCAGAGCAGCTCCCGAGCCTCTGGTGTCCAGAGTTTTAGGCTCCAGCCTCTCCTGGAGGTTTGGGCTGAATCTTCTATCCTCCAGTTTTTTTTTCTGGAGATCAAAGCTGACATAGCGTGGCCTAAATCATACCATCATACTGTCCAGAGCGCAAAGCCCCCAGGAAAACAGAGACACTCTTATCAGGCAGGCTATGCTAGGGGCCCAGAGATCACCTCCCAAGACCTGGGTTTCACTACACAGACCTAGTTTATTTTGCAGATCAGTAACCTGAGGCCCAAACCACAGGGAACCTGCCCAGGATCTAAACAGTGGGGACGGGGTGGGCTCTGAACCCTGGTCACTCATTCAGGGCCCTCAAGTCCCTGCCCCGTGCTCTCCAGAGGTCACCAAGGCCATGTTGGGAGCCATCTCAGCCCAGCCTCTTACCAATAAAACTGGGAAATGTCAGCCCCTCGCGTGACAAGGAAGGGCAGGACCGCTGGTGCGTTAAATGCACACAACGGAGTGCTGAGGTTGGACGAGAAATCCTGTGAACTCCACCCCATGGAAACCACCAGGACCACCCGGGACTGGGAGATTTCATTCCCTAAACCTGGGGCCCCTCCCTCTTGGAGAGCCGAGGGCTACAGGCCTCCGGGCCTCCCACCTCCAGTTCTGCGGCCGCCTCGCTCTCTTGCTCCGCTCTCTGCAGCCTCCGTCCCAGCCTCCCATCCGGCTGAGCAGGGTACCTCGCATACACGGTTGCTAGGAGACCGTTGCCGAGAGTCACAACTCAGCTGGCAACGGGAAAACACCCCCAGCAACACAGTTTGCCCGGCCCATTTAGGGAGACACGTTTTCTGGTCCACTCGGTGCCTCACCCTCTTTGCAAACAAATTTCAAACGTTTTCTTTTCCATGGCTTCTAGATATCACTTAACATGCACTCTATATTTAGGGATGGTTATGAAACAAACATATCACCCACAATATCTGCATTGAATGTGGCAGGAAGCCTGGTACCGGGAGCAAGAGGCAGGGAGACACCGTGGGAGAGAAACCCTGCCTCTCACCACAGGCGAGCTGCTCTGGGAGCCTGGGGGCAAGTCGCATCCGGTCCAATCCCACAAGCCCCAGGTGGCCTGAGATAGGAGAGCAATGGCTCCCGCCCTGGGGCAGAGGCAGGGGGTCTCTGTTGCTGCAGTGGAGAAATATTGCACCCCAAGCCCTGCCACAGCGCCCCACAGTCCAGAGTGGGCACTCAGAAGAGGGCAGACCACAGTGGTGGTCAGCAGCCCCTCTGTCAGCGCACCCAGCCTGGGGGGCCCAAGAGGCCCTTGGGTCAGCCTTGGCACAGCCACCCAGGTCAGACAGGAGGAACAGCCCAAAGAACACCACGCTGGTCAACCCGCTGCCCTTGAACCCAGCCAGGACTAGTGACAGGTGATGGTCTGGCTGGCGGGGCTTCATCCACCTGGGTTCCTAAGGGAGGACAGCGCAGGACAGGGACATGGGAGTAAGCGAGAAACAGTCCTTTATTCTTTGAAGCCATGGCGACCTTGGGGTTACTTATCACAGCAGCCCAACCCAGACTGCTAGAGATTAGGCAGGTAAAGATGGAGTATCCGGCATGTGAAATGTGGGACCAGAAATGTTTTGGATTTTGGAATATTTGCATATATATACATATTATAAAGATCTTGGGGATGGGACTGAGTCTAAATACAAAATTCACTTATGTATACCTTATACACAAAGCCTGAAGGTAATTTTATATGATATTTTCAAGAATGTGTGCGTGAAACAAAGTCTGGACTACGTTTTGACTGCGACTCATCATATACCACCAGGCATGAAATTTTTACTTGTACCATCATGTTGGCACTCAGAAGGTTTCGGATTTTGGAGCATTTCCGATTTCAGACTTTTGGATTAGGGATCCTGAAGATTACCTAGGGGTGCTCAAAGGGCGCCCTTCACAATGGCAACATCCCCGGCAAAGTGGAAATCTCTGACATCGGAAGGCCTTGTGGTAGGTACCTCTTTGTATGGCGGGGTCCACAGGTTAGGCTGGGAGGGGCAGGGTGCAAAGGAACGGGGACCTTTCCTCAGGGACAGAAGAAGCAGTGCTGGGAGGAGGCGTCTCCCAGGGCTCTGGGGAAGTGGATGGTTATCCTGGGCACCAGGAGGTAGACTGAAGTCGGGTGGGGGGGAGGTGGCAGAGATGTTCGCTATGTGACAGAAGAGGGTGACAAACACATGTGCCCCTTCTCTGTCCTGCCCAGGCTCATCCTTCTCAGGCCTCAGTTTCCCTGCTGGCACAGTGGGGCTAGTCCTTCTTGCTCTGCACACAGCCTGGTGAGGACCCGTGAGACGGCTCTCCTTGCAATGGCAAAGCACCCTCTAAGCAACTGAGGCAGTGCCTAAATACACAGAGAGCTCTTTCCCTGGGACTTTTTCTGATGCTCCCAGAAGCCCCGGAGGGTGGGGGCCCAGCTCCTCACTCTGCAGAGGGGAAACCGAGGTTGGAGGACTTGCCTAACAAGACCACCCACAGGAGGCAGAGCTGGGGGTGGCAGGAGCCCCATACTCAGCATCTGATGCCACCATTGCTCACGCCCCCGACTTCCGACTTCCTGGGCTCCAGGCCTGTGGGCGGGACGGGACAGCGGTAGCGGCAGCAGCAGCAGCTTCCACCCACCCACCCAGGACAGGTTCACACCAAGTGTCTGTGAAGAGCCTCTTGACTGGCAGAGTGAACAGGTGCCGAGGGACTGTGGGAACACTCGAGGCTCCGGTTAGGTAAATACTCCCAGCTCTGGGGCTGTGGGCCCCAGCTCAACAAGGCAGAGTGTGTTCTGTGCAATCAAAGACAGGATGTACTTGGGGAGAGGCTTCATTGTTGTGAAGCGGAAGAGAAATTAATTTTAAGCCTGGAGTTGATTCCAGCCTGGGAGGGGAACGCCAACACTCAATGGGGGCTGGTTTGGGGCGTGCATGCACCGGCACTCATGCGCCCACTGCAGCCTGAATTTGCGGGAGACACACCCCTGGGGACCCTGCCTCCTCTTGGTGAGCATTCTAACGGCACCCACTCCACAGCCCCTCCTCCCACCTACAACACACTTTCCCCTGGGCCTGGGCCATTCATTCCTCCAGCCCCACCCTTGGCTGCTGCGGGGCAGGGATGAAGGGGCTGGGCAGAGAGGCAAAGCCAAACAGAAACCACCACTTCTGAGTACCCTGGGAGCCTGATCGGTCCTCTGTCACTCAACCCTGTGGTTGGCGACTGGGATGCAGAATGGTGTGTAGCCCTGCTGCTGATGGAAGGGGTCTTGGGAACCCAGTGGATCCCAGCCTGTGAGGAGTGGGAGGTCTAGGCCACTACAGCCTTGGACCACTTGCGCTGAGAAGGGCAGGGCTGAGCTGGCCAGCCTCTGGGACCTGCTCCATCCATCCCACCGCCAGTGACTAGCCCTGTGCCACACAGGTCAGCTTCTCACACCTGCTGGCTTCCCTGTGCCCGGTAAGGGCAGGAAGCAATAGTGGGAGATGGAGGAGGGCACAGGACCTGTCCTGGCAGTTTTGTCCCTGGTCCTTGGGAACTTCCAGGCCCTCAGGGATCAAAGGGAAGGGCATCCGCCTTCAGGACCAATCCTTACACTCCCCCAGCTCCCCCAAGTGTCCTTGATTGTCACCCAGCAGCTGAGCAGTGTCCATTGACCATCAGCTCAAAGCAGGGGAGATGGAGTATCTGTCCTTAGCAGCTCGCTGTCTGGGGCAGAGCTGGCCAGACACCAGGGAGCACCCTTGGCAGGGCCAGATGGGCCCTTCTCACCCTCCTGTGCCTGACCCTGCCTGACTCTAGTAGGCCCCACACTACCTAGGACTCAGTTTCCCTAGGTGCACAATGAGGTGCCCCGCCATCTGCTCCTGGCCAGACCTTGTGTGCTGACCATTCTTTTCTTCCCTGTGCCTTGGGTCAGGGGAGTGGGGGGCAGAGGACCCAGCTACAAAACCCCTTTTGTAGGGTGACATGAGCCTCTGGTGCTTGTTAGTGAGGGGCTTCTGTAAAGCTCTTTACAAGGGGCAGACCCAGCCTGCACACTCCTTTTGCCCTGGTCCTGACCTTGGCCCTGACCCTGCAGATGTACTTTTGCATCCAGCCAGCTCACCCCAAGTTGGGCAGCTACCTGGAGGACAGGGGGGCAGGGCAGGGGTAGGGGTCATGCTGGGATAAGAGAAAGGTGAGTGCAACCCAGGTCTGACCTGACTGCACAGGGGTCCAGAGGCCAGATGAGGTGTGGGTGCGGCTGGCCGGGGACAGTGAAGGCAGCAAATGGGAGGATCACCAGGCCCGGCTGCCCAGGTGAGATGGGGACAGGAACCATCCTGCATGCAAAGCCAGCATTTTTAGGCTTCCTGACACCGTGTGCTGTTTTAAGCAAAGAGAATGTGATGGGTTGAACTGTGTCCCCCTAAAATTCACATCTACCTGAAACCTCAGAATGTGAGCTTTTTTTAGAAATAAAGTTAATGATGATCAGACGATCTCATACTGGAATAAAGTGGACCCTAAATCCAATGGTGGGTGTCCTTATAAGAAGACAGAGGCAGAGGCTGGAGTGATGTTGCCATAAGCCAGGGAACACCCAGGGCTGTCAGTCACCCAGGAGCTGGAAGAGGCAGGGAAGATCCTTCCCCAGAGCCCTCAGATGGAGTGTGGCCCTGCCAACACCTTGATTTTGGACTTTTGCCTTCATAATTGCAAGAGAATACCTTTCTGTTGTTTTCAGGCCCCCAGTTTGGGGTGCTCTGTTATGGCAGCCCCGGGACACCAGCATAGAGGGCAAGTGTCCTCTGTGTCCGGCGGGTTCAGAGCGGTGACTCACACGTGTGCATTCTTTAGTCTCCCCGGTGGCGTCCTGATGCCTCCTCAGGACTGGCCAGATACAGAGCAGAGGGAGCCGGGGAAGACACACCCAGAATCTGACCCAGCACAGGGCTCAGATTCCAGTGGGGACAACAGAGGAGACCCAGGGGCAGATCTAAGCAGCAGCACGAGTCCCTCTGAGGACCCGCGAGGAAGCAAATTGTAGACACCCCCTGTCTACAAATGGCCAGGAGAAGGAGGCAGGGCTCCCTCAGTGGGGCCTTAGCAACAGAAGAATCAACTTTTCTAGAATAGATAAGGCCTAGGTTGTCTACAACAGGGAGGGGGCCCAAGGGCCGCCCTGGACTCAGGACAATTTTGCTTTGTGCAAGTGGCCCATTTAGCTGGAACCTGGTAGGAGCCTGCTTGGGGCCATGCTGGCCGGAATGCTCCTG
The DNA here is from genome assembly GCA_963573935.1 of Arctocebus calabarensis. Classification (NCBI taxonomy): domain Eukaryota; kingdom Metazoa; phylum Chordata; class Mammalia; order Primates; family Lorisidae; genus Arctocebus; species Arctocebus calabarensis. Next base: position 18,044 of record CAUYON010184674.1, read on the forward strand.
GCATCTCTCTCTCTCTCTCTCTCTCTTTCTCTCCCTCTCTCTCTCTCTCTCTCACACACACACACACAAACCTCCTCTAGCCCACTTGCCCTCTTCAAATAAAACCAAATTCCCACCTAACGGGCACAACATTCAGATGTATGGCACACCTCCTAGATGAAGGACTCAACTACAAATCTGACTTTACTTTATAAACCCAAACAGTGTAACCTAATCATGTGTATCTACATATTAATATGGAAAGGAAGGAGGGAAGAAGGGAAGAAAATAGATAAGGAAGGGGTTCTGTCTTAACTGAAACAGAGGTACAGAAGACAAATTTGGAATTCTGAGATTTGGAATTGAGTCTGGGGAATAAAATTCTGAGACGAGAAAACAACAACAACGAAACAAATAAAAACCACGGTCCTGGTTCATTCTCAGCGTTCAGCTTCTCCATCTCCTGATGCCTTGGCTCCTAACCCACCCAGCAGGATCCTGGGTGGACAGTGGCGCTGAGTGCTGGGAGCCAGAATAGGACTAAGCTCTGGGGCCTCCAATTCCAGGTGACTAATAAGGTGGCAGATCAGCACAGGTGTCCCTGCAGGGGGGCCACATAGCTGAAAGTCGCGGGGGTTATGTATACACTAATCCTTTGCAGTGAGCTCACACCACCTCTGGGGCACCGTCCTCACCCAGGACGCCAGGCCTGTGCCTGGATCCCTCCGGCCTGCTCTGATCAGTCCTCTGAGGCCCATCATGGAAAACACACATGTCCGGAAAGGAACGTGGTCTCCACAGGTGATACCTTGTATTATGTTTCTCAGAATCACTTGCAGAAGTGGACTAACCAGACTTCCGCCTGTTTTTATAATGTTTTCAAAGTCCAGTGAAAATATTTGCTCTTCTGGGAAATGCGACCTGCCCTTCAAGCTGGAAGACTGGACTGCACCGAATTCTGCACTTTACACTCCTGGTCTTAGCCGGGCTCTGAACACCCACAGCTGTGAGGGGGGAGCAAACACCTTTGAGGTTCAACTAGACGCTCCTTCCTTTACTTGGCAAAAATCCACATTTTGATTATTTCAAGAACCTCCATCTTGGGCTGCATGGCATCCCCACCCCATTCATGCGGGTGCCGTCTGGTGACCTTGTTTCCCAGACTGGGCTGGGCACTTTAACACAGAGACTACACTGCTCAGGTCAACCAAAAGAAAAGGGCCTGAGTGCACATCAGGGCTTCGGAAAAAATTATTATTCATAACATTTTAATTTTTTGAAATAACGTAATGTTGATTTGGAAGGCGATGTGGTAGGGGAGAGAGAGAGTAAGAAAGACCAGAAAGAGGACATTGTTCTGAAAAATGGAGTCCTGGGAAGTTGAGTCTCTGGGTCCCTTTAATCCCAGTGAGACCCTCACAGAGCAGGTCACTGACAGGGGACAGGAGAGACCCTGGGTGTCCCAGACCCAGGCGTGAGGTGCTGCCCAGGGCAAAGACAGGCAATCTGAGCTGCAAAAGAAATAAGATCTGCAGCAGGTGGGGACACCTTGAATGTATAAAAACCCGCGATCCATAATGATATATGAGAGAAACACAGACAGGGAAAGGAGAGGGAGAGGAAGAGACCCCATCCTCACTCCCACCCCATGAAGCCACAGGAAACCAACTCGCCAGCATCCACAGAGATCAGTCAGCCATCAGCTCTGTGCAGAGACACTCGATAATGACACTGAAAGAATTAAGCATTTATCTTGCCTTCTTGTACAGACAGTGTTTCGGCTTAACCAAATCATTTTACTTGGTGAGAGAATGTTCTCGATTAAAGAATCTTGGCTCATAACTGCCGAAGGGATGCCAGGATTAGGAAGTCACCACTGGCAAGCCCTAACGGGCCCTTCGATGCCCACAGAGGCTACCCCTGAGAGAGAGAACACCCTTCTGGCGACCAAATGGCAGGGAGGCTCATGGTGAGAGGGTCAGCTGTCACTCAAACCCTAAGGCCTAGCTTTTGTCACCTGGTTAGGGAGCCTCCTGGTAAGTGGTGTGAAGCACATGGCACCCTGTGTGCCAGGCCAGCTGATCCTGTCCCCGTAGCATATCAGCAGCAGGAAGCAGAGGGAGATGGCTCAGACTGAAGATGCCTTGGAGGACAGCCCTACCCAGTGCTATGCTGGATCCTGAGTCAAAGTCACCACTGGGAAGGGCATTTCTGAGGTGACTGGGGAAATGTTACGACACCACAGTTCTGATTCTGACCAGAGACTATAGCTGGATGCTGGGGTGGGACAGTGGTGCTGGGTCCCGTGGGAACGATGCTGTGCCATGCAGAGACATGGGCTGAAGGGGAGAGGGGAGGTGACGCATGTCTGGGATGTGCTGAATAACAAACAAAAAGAATTAAAAGAAGGGGATGGCTGGCAAGGCTTCTTGGATGTGACAGAAGTAGAACCAACAGAAGGAAAAGTAGATAAATCAGACTCTCTAAGAATTAAAAACTTCCAGGCATCGAAGGGTACAAGCAACAGAGCAAAAGCAACCCATGGAATAAGAGAAAACACTGCAAACCAGGCATCGGACAAGGGCTGGTTAATATCCTGAACTCTAAAGAACTCCTACAACAGACACAAACCATGTGATCAGAAGACGGGCAAGGGATGTGAACAGACACTTCTCCAAAGAAGTGATACCAAAGGCCAATGAGCATGCAGAAGAACCTGCTGCATCACTCATCACCAGGGAAACCAGAATCTACCAATGGCCAATGAGCACACGGAAGGACATTTCACGTCACTCATCACCAGGGAAACCAGAACCACAGGGAGACACCACCTCACGCCCATCAGGACGGCCACTCTCAGAAAAAGAGAAAATAACAAGAGTTGGCAAGGATTTCGGGACATCTGGAACCCTTGTGCACCGGTGGTGGGATGCAGAACGGTACAGATCCCGGGAAAACAATGTGAAGGATGGTTCCTTAAAAACTTACAAATCAGATCCCCATATGATCCAGCAATCCCATTCCTGGGTACATCCCCAAAGGCAGGGAAAGCAAGGTCTTGGTAGTTGGACGCCCACGTTCATGGCAACATTAATTCACAAAAGAGTAGAGGCCGCCGGCTGTGTGTCTGTGAGTGAATGGAAGTACAAACGTGGTCTGGCCACATGGAAGAGCATGATTTAGACCGAAACAGGAAGGGCACTGACACCGTTGCTGAGTGCAGGCAGCTACACGCTGCAAGGCAAGTCCTCTGTAAATCCTCTTGCATGAAGTCCCTAGAGGGGCCAGATTTATAGAGACAGAAAGTAGGATGGTGGCCACCAGGGCCGGGGTGGGGAGGGCATTGTTTGGGGACAGAGTTTCTGTTTGGGGACATGGGAACATTCTGGAGATGGGTGATGGGGATGGTGACTGTGAAAGTGCTTGATGCTGAAATGTCTGCTTAGAGATGGCCGCGATGGTAAACTTTACATATGCTTTACTGCAATTTAGAGAAGGATTTTATAAAATTATAAAGAAAAGGGGGAGGCGCCTGTGGCTCAGCGAGTAGGGCGCCAGCCCCACATATTAAGGGTGGCAGGTTCAGACCCAGCCCTAGCCGAACAACAACAACAACAACAAAATGATAATAATAAAAAGAAAAGGGTACATGGAGCAAATGCGAGCTGTAATTCCTGGGAGGCCAACCCTGGGGGACAGTGTTCACAAAGGTTCATTTTATCCCTACCTTGCTCATAAGCCTCCAGGGGCTCCCTGTGGCCCTGGACGTCCACAGGCCTGGAAGGCCCTGCAGGGTGCAGCCTGTCCACTACTCCGACCTCAGTGGTGCCTCCGGAGGGCTCTAGAGCACACAGCACCGGTCCAGATGGGGCTCAGCATGGCCCACCGGTGCCTCAGCCCTTCCTCTCTGGGTCCCCCCTGTGTCTCACCTCACAGAGCCCTCTCCGGCCACCCCTCTCAGTCCCACCCTATGCGTGACATACAGTCCTGGTGTGTGGTGTGTGTGAGCAAACATGGGTATTAGTTCCCTGAGGCAGTGACAACAAATTGAAGCGACAGAAGTTTCTTCTCTCATACAGCTCTGGAGGCCAGACGTCTGCGATCAGGGCTCTGCAGGGCATGCTGCCTCAGGAGGCCCCAGGGGAGGGCGCTTCTGCGTCTCCTGGCATTTCCTGGCGTGTGGCCACATCACTCTCATCTTTGCCTATGTGGTCAGGTGACCTCCTCCCTCTGCGAGTCTCAAATCTCCCTCCAAAGCTCTCTTATGAGGACATGTAAAGGCTCTTAGGGTCCACCCAGATAATTCAGGGTAATCGTCCCAGGGCAAGACCCTTAACTTCAGCAGGTCTCTGAAGACTCTTTTCCCTTCTAAGGTCACATTTACAGATCCCAGGGATGAGGCTCTCGGGTGGCCAATATTTGGCCTATTGTGCTGTGTGCGTGTGGCATGTGTCTTTATCCATGTATGTGTGCGCGTGTGCACGTGTGTGCCTGTGTGTGTGCGTGCTCCCATCCTCCCCACAACAGCCTGCTGTGGCACCTGACCTGCCCACGGCCTAGTTCCCAGTTCCTGGGCCCTGTGACGGCAGGGCCTGGTCTCACTCTGACAACCCCCCAAAGGGCCCAGTCTTGTTGCTGATGGGACGTCCCCCGTTAGCCTGTCTGGAGGGCCCCCACCTCTGTTATTCACAGCAGGGGCACAGATGAGGCTGTGCTTGTCTCTGCCATCTTCCCTGTGAGGTCGGGAAGGGGAGACAAAGGAACAGCAGGTGAGAGGGCTCCTGACGGTGAGGTGCGTCTCAGCTCCCCTGCCAGCCTGCTGGGGAGCTGCCACCACAGAGGATGTGACCATGCATGGACACTGTCCATGGCTCACAAAGGCCAGAGCAGGAGAGACACAGCCCTGAGAGTGTGGCTGGCAGCCTGGCAAGGGAAGGCCTGCTTCCCCAGACCCCCTGCACCCCCAAACCCTAGGAGAATGCCAAGGAGCTGCTGCCTTGGCACCCATGCCAGCCTTGAGTGGTGAGTGGGGCCACCACGTGGTGGGCTTGGAGAGCTGTCTGGGGCCTGTGAGCTGCAAGCCAGCTCCCTAGCCTGCTGAGCACTGGTTCTCAGGGACTGCCCAGGAGGCCCGTGTGGGGCGGGTCCCATTCGAAGACAGGCTCTCCCGCCCATCAAGAAGCTAGAGGATGCCCTCGGGACAGCCAGCAGCCTGCAGTGGGCTGCAGACGCACAGCAATTTGGGCCTAATTTTCTCCTGCAAAGAAGCTGATCCCATAATCTGGTAAATATACTAATCACCCGCTGTGCTGCTTGGAGCGGGAGCTTCTGCGCTCCAGAGTCCGGGGGGAGCCAGCCTGGCATACAGCGAGTCCGCAGACCGCTGACGGGAGGAATGTGATGCTAGGAAATAAGATTCCCGGAGCTGGTGACAGAGCAAAAGCAGCTCCCGGTTGCTGAGGAACCGCCCCAAGGACCAGGTGCCTGCTGGACCCATGGCTTATGCCACACCCAATGGAGAGAACTGAGGCCTGGGGGAGCAGGGTCTGGCTGTGCCCGGGGTCACCTTCCTCCCCTGATCGAATATGAGCTGCCAATCACCGAGTGGGCACAGTGGGCCAACTTGATTGCTCTGCTTAGAGTTTCTTGGTTAATATTTAAAACCTGAATAATTATCACTGTATACCAGGGGAAGCTTTCCTAGAAAATTCTCCACTCTGGCTCTGCTCAAAGAAGGCACAAGTAGGAGACAGTCCCAGGCAGCAAGCAGGGGCTGGCCCTGCTCACAGAAGGTCCCCCTCTGGCCAGGCCGTGTCACTCCCTGATGGCATCTAGAGGCCTCTATGTCTGGGGCCAGTGATCGCAGGAAATGGGCAGCCTTGGGTGGAAATGGGCTCCCCAAGCACCTGAAAGAAGGCCTTACTCCATTTGAGCTATTATAGCAAAATAAATGGGGCGGCTTATAAACCATAGCAATTTATTTCTCAGAGTTCTGGAGGCTGGAGATAAAGTGAGGGCTCAGAGACGGCATCCTTACTGTGTCCTCACACAGCAGAAGGGGCAAGGGAGCTCTCTGTGGTCCCTTTTATAAGGACACTAATCTCTCATGAGGGCCAAACCTCCCAAGGGCCCCACCTCCTAACACTATCACACTGGAGACCAGGAGCCAGCAGACGAACTCTGGGGAACACATTCAGATCACAGCAAAGACCATCTTTGTTTCCTGAGCGCTGATTTCCACATGGTTTCTCAGCAACACGCTGGCTGAGTAGTCAAAGCTGTGCGAATTGACACCTTTGTGCAGCATTCACATAAAGGCGGGGGTGGACGGGGAAGGAGGCAGCTGCAATCTGCCTGGCCAGCTGGGACATGAGGGTGGCCCTGCAGGCCACAGGGTAGGGTAGGGTCTGATCTCAAGGGCTGAATGGGCCCCATGGGCCCCACACAGTCTTCACTCTGCTGTCCCCTAAAGCTTTGCCTTTTAGACAATAATAGAGCTCTGAACAGCTGGGCCTGGGAGGAGGTGGGAAGGCCCAGGGATGGCCCAGAGGATGGGGCTGGGGGCTCAGACCTGAGGAGGAGAGGGCAGATCTGCAGGCCCAGGGGCCCATGCCCAGACCATCCAGGCGTTGGAGGTGCAGGGACATGGAAGTAGGGCTGGGATAGATCCCCAACCACAAGCAGACAGCCACAGGTTGATCAAGGCTAGTGTCATGGGATTGACTGGTGGCCACCGGAGATGTGTCCACATACTGACCCCTGGAACCAGAGAAGGTGAATATATTTGGAAAAAGAATCTTTAACGAAATTAAGGACCTTGAAGTGGAGATTATCATGGATGATGGGGTGGGCCCTAAATCCGATGACAGGTGTCCTTATACAAGAGAGGCAGAGGTGAATTTGAGACACAGAGGCAAGATGGCTACAGAGACTGATGTGACCACACGTGAGGGGTGCCTGGAGACACTACAAGTTAAAGAGATAGGCTCGGTGTCCACAGCTCAGTGAGTAGGGTGCCAGCCACATACACTGAGGCTGGCGGGTTCAAGCTCAGCCCAGGCCTGCTAAATAATAATGACAACTGCGATCAAAAAATGGCTGGGTGTTGTGGCAGGCACCTGTAGTCCCGGCTACTCAGGAGGCTGAGGCAAGAGAATCACTTAAGCCCAAGAGTTTGAGGTTTCTGTGAGCTGTGATGCCATGACACTCTACTGAGGGCAACAACTTGAGACTCCTGTCTCAAAAAAAAAAAAAAGAAAAGAAAAGAAAAAGAAGAAGAAAAAGAGATAAGCAAGTGACCTTCCCTAGAGCCCCTAGAGGGAGCAATGTCCTGTTGTCCACTTGATTTCAGACTTCTGGTGTCCTAAACAATGAAAGAAATTTCTGATGTTTCAAGTCAGCTAATTCATGGTCATTTGTTATGGCCGTCACAGGACACATATACAACTGTGTTTCTAAAGGGGCCCCAAGCCTTGATCCGGGAACACAGGCATGTGATGGAGCTGGGAGCCCACTGCCAGCAGGGGTGGGGTGGGGGGAGAGGGCCACACCAGGGCAGAATCCCTCCCTGGCCCCCTTCCCAGGAACAGTCCCCAGGATGGGCTCTGGAGTCCTCCATCTCACAAAGCCTCAATTTACTCATCTATGAAATGGGACAATAATGCCAGTCGACGTTGTAGGACTCCCAGAAATCACTTAGGTCATCTGGTTAGTGCAGTAAGTGCATAGTGCAGGCCCTGAGCATCATTGCTGTGACCACCTGGGACTTAGAGGGATGAGAAGACTGCACTGGAGACATGACATTTCAGACTGCTAAAGCACGTGCTGGCCAGTGTGCAGCATGTCTCCCTATTGAAAAATAACAACAGATCATGCGTAGAATTTTTTTTAAAATTATGTGTTTCTCCACTAAGCAACCTTCTTAAATGTGCTTCAGCCTGTCTGCTAGGATCTGGCAGGAGGCACGTTGAGATCAGCCACAGAGAATGACCCTCTGTCCAGATGCACAGCAAGACCGCATGGCCCAGGCTCCCCTGTAGCGGGGGGACGGCTGCCAGCCAAGTCAACAGGACGTGAGCGCAAGTGATGTGTGCGTTCCGACTCTGCCAGCCAGACACAGCGGAGCCAGGTGACCTGGGCATCAGCACGTTCGGTAAATAGACAGAGCCTGAATTCTAGATTGGAAGAGCTGCCTGCCATCCAAACTGAGAGACAGCCATTCTTCAGCCTGCAGCTTGTTCCTTAAAGCCCTAAAGGTTACTGTAACTGATGCACTGTGATTAAAGTTCTACAGCGCACACTACACGCACCCCTTAGCTCAAGGGCAGCTGAGCAGCATGCGAACCCCTGCCCAAGCTTGCAGCTTTGCTAAATGAAAAAGGTGGGTCTCCCTAGGAGAGGGTCTGGTACTAGTGGTCCTACTGGGCACGACTCTTCTGGGTGACCAAGTTTCAGCCTCTTTTTTGGGATTCTTGGGGCTGGAGAGAGGGCCACAGGAGACTGGCCCCTGGGGTGGGTAAGGACAAAAGGACAGGGGTTGGGAGATGTGCATGTCACTGGCACTCCCCACAGGGAGACTGCATTTTACTGGCTTTTCCAGTTGACAAAGCCTAGGCCAGAGAGGCCTCTTTAAAAGGAAACCTGACAAAACCCAAACCGATACTTCCTGCATCAGCCTGACCTCAAACGATCTGCCTAGCAACTGGCAATTAGGCTGCCTTTGAGATAAATTTCCTTGGCTAAAAATGCCCATGGGCCTTATAACTTTGATTTTCCATTCGATTCGAATTTAAATCCACAGTTGTAGAGCTGGGGGTGTGTGTGTGTGAAAATACTCTGTGTGAAGACAGAGTACATGAGTGACAGGGGGCAGCTGGAAGTACCTCTGCTGGGATGGGGCTCGCTAGGTCACCCATGTGAACTCCGTGGGGAACAGGGTGGTAGTTCTGTTTTGTTGATGGGGACGGTGGCTCAGCCCATCTAATCACAACCAAGGCGGGTCTGGGGTAAGCCTCCTCATATCCATGCCAGCGGGGCACTTCCCAGCCACCGAAATGGGGGCTGTGCTGCCACTTCCCACCTTCCCTGACATCTCCCATCATCTTCTGGGAAAGAGCAAGTGACACAAACGGGACATGGATTTCCTGGGTTATATGTGCCTTGCGAGTTACACCTGCTGATAGTGGTGCCGGTTTACAAAGGCCTCAGAGTGACGAGGATAACACAGTGCTGACTCTCAGGTTTGAAAGATGTAATTTCACCAGCTTCTTTTTTTTTTTTTTTTTTTTAAGAGACAGGGTCTGGCCCTCTCCCCCAGGCTAGAGTGCAGTGGTGTCATCGTATCTCACTGTAACTTTGAATTCCTGGGCTCAAGAGATCCTGCCACCTCAGCCTCTCCAAGCAGCTGGGACTACAGACTTAAACTGCCATGCCCAGCTAAGTTTTCTAGTTTCCAAAGACATGGGGTCTTGCTATATTGCCCAGGCTGGTCTCAAACTCCTGGCCTCAAAGCAATCTTCCCACCTCAGCCTCCCAAAGTGCTGGGATCCCAGGGGTGAGCCACTATGCCTGCCCTTCCTCCCTTCATTAGATAAGGAATACAAGTTAAAAAAAGGGAAAAGTTACTTTACTAAAGTGCTGAGGTGACTATAGTTAAGAATAATTTGTTACATATTTCAAAATAGCTAGAAGAGAAGATCTGGAATATTCCCAGCACAAAGAATTAATAAATGTTTAAGGTGATGGATATCCTAATTACCCTGATTTGATCATTACACATTGTATGTGTGTATCAAAATATCACCTGCCTCCATAAATACGTACAGTTATTATGTCTCCATTAACAACAGCTGAGGCCCCCGTGACTCACCCCCACCCTATTCTTTCCTCCAAGGTAGCCTTGTTATCACCCTGGTGGAGAACCTTACAGACATAAACACAGCATTTATGTTTCCTTGGGAAATGGAGAATATAGAGAATAAATATAGTATTTTTGCATCCTTTTATAAAAAGCACAACTATTATCGTACCACAGCGATTATTTTACAACCCGCACTTGCCACTCAGGAGTCTGTCTTGGGGACGGCTTCATGTCTGTACACACACACTATCCTCCTCTTTCTGATGTCTACGCGGCTTTTGTTCATTTCATAAGGATTTATTGAGCACCTGCTGTTTGCTGTTGCAGGTTGAGCAAGAAAGGCATTCTTTGTGCTCCACGTGGAAGACAAGTCAGGAACAAAACACAGAGACCAAGCCACGTGCCGGTCAGCACTCTGGATGGGCTGGGACGGAAGGGGCGAGGAATACCAAGGTGGGGCCCAGCTGACCTGAGGACTCCGCACGGTAGGCAGAGGCCACTGCTGACTCTGTTTCAGAGCAAAGAAACAGGCTGGGACTTGTTTATTCACAAAGTTTTTTGAAAGTCAAGAACATTGCTTTCCTTTTTCTAACTAAAAATTTTTGTTAAAATATACATAAGATTTACCATCTCGCCATTCTTATGTGCACAGTTCAAAGGCATTTAGCACGTTCCCATTGCTGGGTGACCATCACTACCATCCATCTCCAGAACTTTCTCACCTGCCCAAACTGAAACTGTCGGGTTTAAACACCACCTCCCATCATCCCTGTCCCCAAGCCCTGGCACCCTCTGTCTCCTTTCTGTGGGCTCGGCCACTCCAGTGGAATCCATCTGAGCGGAACTGTACAACATTCTTTTCCTTTAAACTGAGCCCGGCAACTCCTGGTATCTGTCCAGTTCCTCACTTCCCAGCCTGGATAGCTCTGGGGGACAGTGAGAAGAACTGAGAGGGGCCCCATCCCAGGCCAGCAGCTTTCCTGCCATGCTCTGGGAGCAGCAAGGCGCCAACATCCCCACCCTGCTCCAGCTGCCTGTAAAAGATAAAAGTTGATCTTTGATGGACACACCTTTCTACTGGGTAGTCCCAGAGACAGTGCTTAGCTAAGCAAAGCCAGGAGTAAGGACAGCATCGAAATCTGACCTGCTGCCAAGCCTCACAGTAGCTGAGTACCTCTTTGCCCCGATCACCTAATTAATCCCTTCCTTTGTGCATTTATTCACCAAACAACATCCCAAACCTTCTGCTAAGACGTGCACCTGTACCTCAGATAAACGAGGGAGGAAGAAGGCTACTCTCCCCCCCAGATGACTCCAGCCTGGCAGGGGAGGGAGCCTAGTACTCAATTAATCACTAAGACCATGGTTGGGACCCCTTGACAGATGCAGGCAGACACAGCTCTGTTCTGTTTGGCACCAGAATCCTGCAGTCACTGGGCTGAGGTGGGGGTCAAGGAGTGGGGCCACAGGCTGGGGACACGGCTGGCCATGTGGCTGCTGGGCACACAGCCTGTTCTCCAGGAAATACAAAACAACTGAACAAATCAGGCCATTTTATCCAGAAGGCTCATCAAAAAACACTCTGGGAAAATTAACTGACAACAAACAAAATTTCCTCCTGGAACAGACAAAGCAGGGACAAACACGGAGTTAGAACGAACCGCCACTGACCTCCCATGGTACCACAGGCGCTAAACTGCTATTTTAACAGCAAAGTAGTGATCCCATGACCGGGAGACAGCACTGACCAACCCTTCCCAGCTTTGCTGGTTTCCCAGGAGGCGAGTCAGAGACACCGGGACAGCCAGGCTGTCCTGGAAAGGCCACTGGCCACCTTCCGTGCCCCAGGGGGAGTGAGCCCCAGTGTTCCTGTCCTGCTCCATCACACCCTCGCCCTTTCACATTATCTTCGTGCTCACCGAACCTCAACTACCCCATGTGCCAAGTGATACTGACACCACCTTCTCTGCTCAGACTGGTGAGGGTGGAGGAAGACCCGGGCACACAGCAGGTGCTCAATAACCGGCACAGGTCATCATGAAACAGTTATTGCTACTACTCCAAGAACTGTGTGGACACCAGGGACCTTGCATGCTGGGGGCCAGTTGTGGGGAGAGCAGTGGTTTCATCTCCAATGTGCTGTGCCCCTGAACCGGGGCTGTTCAACGTAAATGACCAAGGTCGAGTCTTTGGCTGGAGAAGCTGCTTCCTTTCATGGCTGGAGCTGAGACCATCAGTCTGTGCCTGACACACTGCGCCATACACAGTGTTTCCCAAGCTTGTTCATCATGGCATTTAGAAACCCCCAAGCCAGGTTGCCTAACCAGGCTTCCCAACTTCCAAGTTCATGGTACCCCTTGGCCACGCCTCATGTCTTCCAACATGCAGATCCCCAAGGCTCCCCTCCCCTCCTCAGCTCATGCTTCCACTCCCTCCTTCAGTTTGAAGGTAACGATGGACCGAATGCTGCGTGGCCAGGTATTCAGGCATGCTGGAGAGTGCCGCCATGGAGGAAGCATGGGTCCTGAGCTCTGTGCTCTTTGGGAAGGTAAGACCAGATCTGATTCAAATCTGCTTCACCAACCACCAGCTCCAGGCCTGGCACGACATCACAGCTGCTCAAAATAAGTTTGTAGATGTGTAACCCAGATAGATGACGTGCTCCACGTGGTCCAGTCCTTTCCTAGAATGATTTTTCTTTTTCAAAGAACCACAGTTCAGATACCAAATAGATAGCACACAGGATTCCAGTGTTTAACAGCACCTCTCCATTGGTTACAATTAACCTCAAGTACAAAACAACATCTTTCAGGAGTCCCACCTTTACAGCCTTCGCGGAAAGGTAAACTCTCCATCTTTCTTTAAGTCTTGCCCATATATAATGTTTTTCCTCCCAGCTTTCTGCCCAAGTCACCCTCTTTTCCTCGTTTGTTTTCCCCTCTCTTCTTCCTCTGGAATCTGCATCACGGAAGATAGCAAATCCGCTAAGACTCTCTCTTTGCAAGTGGAATAGGAGGGCTGACGGGGCAGGTGGGAAGTAATCAATAAATTGCACCCCTACTCGACTGACTGGTGGAACGAATGAGTGAACGGAAGCCAGTTAAACGCATCACGTCTACACTCTGTTAAAACTAAGCCCTTCCACTTGGTGCGCTCGACAACTGTGATGTGAAAGTTTGGGACCACCATGGGTTTCTAGACAGCTCATCTATTTTACCTAAGATCAAGACTGCCTTGCGCTGGACCTCCGCAGTGATCCAGGAACTTGACTACTGCTTAGTAAGTTAGGACTTCAACGATTACACTTTGTACAAAAGCTGCAGCCAAAAGGTTTCTCAGGGCCAGAGGAGAGAAGTGCTCAGGCCTTGGACACTGAGACGTCACCCAAGCAAGCCTGGTGGGAAGGGACCTAGAAGTCCCTAAAAGGTGCCAGACGGTCATGTGCCCATCTATCCTTGGGACTACATCTGGATACTAGGCAGACATAGATCAATGCCCAACTTGTCACAGGGTCTGTGTCCCCAGGCCTGTGAGAATAGAGCCTCTGTACCCTCAGGGAACCCAGAGTGCCCGTTAGAGTCAGAGCCCAATGTGCACACAGGGACCACACGTGGATAGCAAGCTCAGTGGCGCAGAAAACCACCATTGTGGGGCTGGGCCGGGTCTGCCCTCTGCTGAATCTGCCTACCCAGTGACCCCTCTTTCTCCTTGACATGGCTGAACCTTGACCTACATTTAGGACACCCTCATTCTCAATCCTGTGGTGAAAGGGGAGCTGGCCCAACCTGTCCCTGGGGAGGGCGTGTGACCCAGGACTGGCCAGTCAGCCAGTCACTGGCTCAGGGATGGACATGTGACCCAAGGCAGGCCAAGGAGATGCTCTTGGGGTTCCCCAGGGAACCTGGAGCTGACAGAGACTGCACACACAGACTTTGTAGGGAGAACCACCTTGAGAACAAAGCTGGCACAGAAGACATAGAACCAAGAGGGCTGCCAAGGTCCTGGGGACACTGGGGAACATCTGGATCGAGTAGAGCCTGAAGCCAAACAGCTCTGGCATTTTCAGTTACCTGAACCATAACTTCCCTCTGCACATGGAGCCAGTTTATGTGGTATACTGCCAGTTGTACAGAATGTTCTAGAATACACACAGGAGATGGGCATCCTTGCTTGGCTTCTATTCTTAAACAGCCCTGCTTGATGCTGCAAGTCCCCACAACTCCCACCTGCAGCCCTCCAGGGATCCTCCAATCAATGACCTTCGAGTTTCAAGGAAGCTCAGTCTGCTCAGGCAGCAGCCCTCTGCAGGCCCGGAACTGATGTCGTCCCCACTTGGACCCCATGCTGGACGACACGGTTAACTCCGTGCGACGCTGCAGAACGCGATTCAGCCCTTGGGAAAGAGCTCAGGGTTCAGCATCAGCCACAGCCCATGACAACTGCAAGTGACCCTGTGAGAGACACACTGTCTTCATCTAAAACAGAAATAATGGCAGCGCCAACCCCACAGTGCCAGCAGGTGCAAGAAACGAGCCCTGTACGTGAAGCATCCTGCCTGAGGGCTGGTGAGCGATACCCATCACCGATGGCAGCAGGTGCCACGGCTGAGCCTCGGGTGTCGGGGGGCTGGAAGTCAGGGGGCTGTGGCTCCACCTGTGATCACAATGACCCCTGCAGCAGGGGGACATTCTGACCCCAAGGTGCATGGTGAATGCCCATCACTCAAAGCTGCGGCCGGCCCTCCCTGGTTTGGCAGACTGTAGCCACGGAACGTTCCTATTAGACCACCTCCCCCCTCCCACCCTCTAGGAGGCGGTCAGCCACTGAGGACCCACATGCCTGCCTGTGCTCACATCTCCTGCCTTCCTCCTCCCCCCCCCCAGCCAGTGGTCACTGGGGTCCTCAGCCCCTACTCCACCTATGTCCCCACCCACACCCCCAGCCTCAGCCTCAGCCTCTTCAAGAGCCCTTGAGCCCCCTTTGTGAGAACTTCTCTGACGCTGCTCTTGAATCCAGCTCTTCTGCCTCCTTTGCTGCCAACCGCCCGGATGTGCTGTTTCTGCCTCCTCTCCCCATGTCCACATTCAGTCTGTTGTGAAATTCAGTTTCAGCCTCAGAGTTCTCCATGGGCTGCCAGCCCCAAGTGGTTTATCTCCTTGATCTCACAACAGACTCTTATCCCCAGTATACAGACAGGACACTGCGGCCCAGGCATGGGAAAAGGCATGCCTGAGTGACCTGGCTTGGGTGACAGCAGAGCCCCGACTAACCAACTCCTGCCCCATCCTCCCTTACCTCGCTCCATGCTTGCCCGGGGGACTCACTCCTCTGAGAATCACTCTGGGAACCATCCTTGCCGTCCTCCCACCTGGAGGCCTCTTCAAGGTCCCTTGAGCCTAGGTCTGGCCTTCACCCCATCTTCTCCTGTCTCACCCATGTCTTGAAGCCCTGGTGGGTGGTTAGTTAAGTCCCACACCCTGGCCAAGACGCTTCTGTGGTTCATACCCTCACTGGGAGGCATTCTGTTGTTGTCCCCACCCCATGAAGTCTTCCCCACCCACCTGTCCTCAGCAGCCCCCTCCTCACTTGATGGATGTCATATGGTGGGGAAGTTCTGAAGCAGCCCTGTCTGGGGCCTGGCTTGGCTCCGCCATTGGCTTGCAGAAAATCTGCGGGCAACTGAGCCTCCCTCTCTGTGCTGAAGTCTCCTCATGCAGAAAAAGGAGCCCATGGAAATATCGAAACAGAACACTACATGAGCTCATGCAGAATCCCAAAAAAGCTGCGGTACACGGTCAATGCTTAAAAACATAAGCATTTTACACCGTTACTGTCGTCACTGTTGTAAGTTTTATTTGCAGTCAGCATCATCACAGTGCTCGGCAGTTAAGTTTTGGGGCTTTGAGCCAGGGCTCGGCTCCCTTCCCTCTGCAAGTCGCCTGCTCTCCAGCCTGGCACAGAGATGGTCATTTGTTAAGTGCTCAGTGAACACCTGTCTAGCCGACCCAGGATGAAGCTGTGGGGTTTGGGTCAGCAGTTTATGTAAACACAGAATTACTGTGTGATCCAGCAACTCCACTCCTAGGTCTGTACCTCCAAAGAACTGAAAACAGACACTCCAACACTTGTACAAAAATGTTCACGTCAGCATTATTCAAAATAACCCAAAGGTGGAAACAACCCAAGAATCCCTCAACTGATGAATGGAAAAACTAAATGTGGTCTATCCACTCGATGGAATATTATTCACCCACAAATGGAACACAGCACCAACATGTGCTTCAGTAGGCAGACCCCCAAACCATCATGCTGAGAGGGAAGGGGGCCAGACACAGAGGTCGTATATTACACGATCACAGGGAAACCCACGGAGACAGAGGGGATTAGCGGTTATCTGGGGCTGGGAGGCAAATGGGAGTGAGTGCTGACAGGTGGAAGGCGTCCTTGTGGGACGATGGAAATGTTCTGCAACTAGACAGCAGACGGCCGCACAGCACTATGAATGAGCCACGTGCCACTGAATTGGGCACTTCAACACGGGTAAAGTGGCAAATGTTATGGTAAGTGTAATTACCCCCACCACAACAGATGTACCCCAGGAATGGGGAAAAAAGTGTGTAAACACGTGACAAAACCTATGTCTAATATACACATATAAAGACATCAAAATCCACGGAGACAAACTCCACCAGCCCCAGCTTGTGGCAGCATCATCTTTTTCCTTCAGCTTCTCCGCATCCCGATTTGATTTGTGCAGACAATCATGGTACTTAAACCGTAATGAAATAATACTACCTTAAAGCTGGGGGAGGCAGAGTTTGCTCTAAATCCCTCAAGTTCCCCTAGGGGTGGGGAACACATCACCCACCCTGCTCCCCAAACTCCTCAGTATTCTGGTGGGCCAGGGGGAGAATTCAGGCACGGGCTGGGTCTCCCCCTACTCCACTTTCCCATTCCTGAAGTTTCTGCCCTGTAGGGGGTGGTGAGAGGCGGGAAGGCTTCGCCCCGCCACGTCCTACATATAAGATGCAGTTCCTAAGCACCTGCCACGTGCTCAGCTCTGGGTGGTCCCTCATCTGAGGGAGTGAACACAGGCAGTGACAGTGACGTGGCGCCGTGAGCGGGTGTCACAGGCAACTGTCAGGGAGTACAGATCTGAAGGAGCAGCAGGAGGCAGCCAGGGAGGGAAAAGTGTGGGCAAGTGTGTGACACATTCTGGAGACCTGGGAAACCTGGGAGAGAGCACCAGGTCAAGGTGGTGATGTCTATCTCCTTGTTGGCCGGGCATGCTGGCCAGGTCCCTGCTGGGCCAGAAAAACCCACTCCTGCCTCTGCTGCTCCAGCACTGAGAGTCCCTAGGGAGGTTTACATGCCCAGGGACAGCCCCTGATTATTGGCATGACCTCCCTGGGCCCTGCCCACAGGAGCTGAGCACAGAGGAGGCACACGGAAAGCTTTGTTAAATGGAAATGAATGGAATGTCCGGGGAAAGGGAAGAGGAGAATTTGCTTGTGGGTGGGTGGTCTCGTGGGACCAGAATAGGGAGAACATTCTCAGGGCTCCACAGTGGCTCTGACAGTAGCCACAGCTTTGTAGCCTCTCTCCCCACCTCCTTCTCATCCCTAGTTACTGTTGGTGAGCACACATCCCGATTCCCAGGGCTGACAAGCCATCAATTAAAAGATCGTACGGGACATTTAGCACAGGCCTTTCCTTCAGTTCATTTGCCAATCTAACCACTTGTATCATGAAACTCCCCACAAAAGGGCACCAAAGGCGGAGACAAACCAATGCTAACTAGAGCCTGCCAGGTGCACTGGGAGGTGAGCCCCAGAACAATGGGAGGGAGGCAGGGCAGATGGAGAGGACTCCAGGCTCTCCTGTCAGGGGAGCTATGTATGCCTCAGAGGACCCCGTGTCAGAAGCTTCGAATGTAGAGATGTCAGCTCTCCATGCCCCCTGCAGACCTCATCCTATGTAGGCTGAGGCTGCGGGTACAGCATTGCAGACAGAGGAAGATGGCTACAAGGTCACATCACCGTGACTTGGGACTTACCCAGGGCATCAGCAAGACACACGCAAAACAAACACGCTTTGGAGTTTGTCTAGATTCAGACTTCTCGGTGGGAACCAGGAAGGCCACTTAATTTCTCTGAGGCTCAGTTTCATTACCTGCAAGATGGGCATAAATACCTGCTTCCCCGGGTGGCCGTTACTGAGCATCAGGTGCTGTGTTATACACCAGGTGCTGTGTTCTGTGCTGGAGAAAGAGCAGAGACCAGTCTGGAAGCTCTCTGGCCCACAGGGGACAAACATTCCTTGAGGGAGATGGACAGCACATTAATCATCCAATGTAGAAGAAGATTCTGATGCTTATGAAAGCACGAGGCGTCAGTGAGTCAGGGGCAACCAGAGGGCACCGAGGGAGGCCTCTCTGAGAAGGAGGCATGTGAGCCAAGACCCCAGTGGTGAAGGATGGTGGGCATGGAGCCCAGGACCAGGCAGATGCTCAATCATGTTGCTTCCTCAGCTCTTCCTCAGGGAAGAGATTCTCTACCAAGCAGATGAGCACTGTTGCTGGATAATGAGTCTCTATGCTCAGAAAGGCCCAGGGCACAAAGGGCAGGGAAGGACGGTACTGGGCAAGGGGATGAGGACTGCTGAGGCCACCCTCCCAGCTCCTTCTGAGGAAGGCTCCCTCCTGCCAGCTCTCTGGTTCAGCACCCTGGAGAGCGCCAGTGCCCTGGAGAGGTTCAGCACCCTGGAGAAGGCCCGCTGCCATCTCCCCTTCCTCCTATTCCTCCCTGCTACTGACCAGCTACAAAGTTTTACCTCCTTCAGTTGGCCCTCACTGGACCAGCCCAGTCAGCCCCAGCCCCCTGACATCCAACCACTTCCCAAATCCACCCTGAAAGTTCCAACTCCCTGGGCTTTTGCTTGATGCCCCCCTTAGCTCTATAGAAGCCCCACTCGCCCATCAAATCCCTGCAAACACCATCTCTTTCCCTGGCTTATCTGGGGGCCTTCGCTAAACTCTGAATTTTGTCCCCCTAGTCCAGACTGTGTGCTTCCCAAGGAACTGTGTCTGATTCATGTCTTTCTTCCAGCCCAGCACCCGGTGGGCACCCAATGTATGCTACGGAAATGAATGAATGACGTTTCAGACATGAAACTTTTTACCATTTGCTGAGAGCTCACAATGTGAGAAACTGTGTTAGGTGCTTCACACACATTTTTATTTACAGTTTAAGAAACTGAGGCCAAGAAATGAGCAATGTGCCCAAGTTCACACAGTCAAGAAGAGGCAGAGCCTGGATTCAAACCCAGATTGGAAGTGCAGCCTGTGCCCTTGACCATGGCTCCTCTCCACCTCGCTCCAACCCAGAGCACTGCCATCTGTCAGTCCCACGGCATCTGAGCACAGCAGCCATGGTCCCCTGAAGTGATTCTGAATCTTTTTTTAACCTGAAATTGAAATCACTGATGCTTTAAATTAGAACCCCAAAATGAGTGAGCCAAGACTTCAGATTTGCAGTAGCGGGGCTGCAGCCGCCTTCTGTGCAAGATTCCTAGGCCGCTCCTCAGTCCAACCTCCTGTCCCAGTTAACATGGAAGACACAGGGAAAGATCCCCTAGGCTGAGGAGGGTCCTGTGTGGAACAGGGGTCCAACCTCCTAGCCAGCCAGAGGCTCCCCTCGGCGCACAGGCCTCTTCAGACCCTGAGAGAACAAAGACCCCTACTATAAGCCTCTGATAGCAGACCCTGGTGGCTGTGAGCCTCAGAGAACAAAGACCCCCCCAGTGCTGGGAGCCTTAGAGAGCAGATCCCAGCAGCGGCAGCACAGTGAAAAGCCACAGAACTATCAGAACAGAAATGCTCCACCCTCAGGGACTCAGGACAGCCACTGATTGTTTTTGATGCGAAACCAACAAAGCTCTGGCTTTGACAACCAAAGCACCAGTGTGACCCCAGGTCAAGAATTCAGCAGTCATCCTGGATTCCTGCTAACATCAATTGATGTCTGGTCTTTAACTTAGTTACTAAATTAAATAACAATTTAAAACCATTTAAATAAGATATGAAGACTCTTTTGGGGGGTGGGGTAAGGTAGGGTAGCTGGAGTTCCTAGACTGGCCATCAGGCGACCAGCAGGACAGGTGACGGAGTCAATCACAGTATTCCCAAAGGCAAGATAGAGAAATGTGAGCTGTGTGGTATGGCTGAATAACTGGCCCCAAAGGATGTTGGCATCTGGGAAGGAACAACAGGGCTCTGAGCTGGGCCCAGGGATTTGTCACTAGATGGCAAAACAGGCACCATGTATAGGAATTCCAAGATTACCTGAAGGCCAGACCCATGCCAAAACAGAGTTACCCAAGGCAGTAAATGCCCTAGGTAGAGGTTTCGGCCAAAGCAGGAGGGATGCCTGCCTGGGACGTGGTTTCGAGGTGGACTGAGGCAGTTGCCTGTATTAGCTGATAATCTACCCACAGGGGCAGAAGGCTGTGACTCCTACATCTCTGCTGGACATGTCTGTGTGTGCTTGGAGGGTGTGGACATGCTCTGTAACTGCTACGTGCCCAAGAGAACAGTGGGAACAACCATGTGTCATTATAACTTACATTACTACCATTCGTTTAACCAATATTCATTGGCTTCCTCTCCTGAGTCAGGCATCATAAATGATGGCAAAGGATTCGATGTGATCAACAACAAATACCGACTTAATGCCAGCCCCTGCCCAGCACCTGTGACCAGCAGACCTGGGGTGGGGCGTAGCTCACTGTAGGACATCAGTTCTCACAATCACTCACTTCACTAATGGACTCCCCCATTTGGAAACCTAAGAGTAAGCACGTGAGCTTAACAACTAATCAGGATGAAACTGGACTTCATTTTCTTTCTTCCAGATAATATTTAACTCTGCAGCTGGGGGGGGCTGACCCATTACCTGCAGGTTGTAACAACTGTACATCATGCCAGCTGGGTTGAAAGCAATGGTTTGAGCAAATAAAAGTGTTAGAACCACCTTAACTGATTCTCAAGTCCGGTTTTCACGGACCAGCCTAAGAAACATTTTATGAGATACTCAAATGGTCTCTGAGGAAAACACCAGGGCATCTCTTTTAGCGTCCTCACTTAAACACAAAGATTACGAAACAGTTTCAGGCCATTTCTACTACAAGTATTTAATATGAGGGAAAAGTAATTAGCAAATTCAAGCATCACTTTTCAAGGATGAAGGATATTGCTGCCTGCCTTAATTGTAAGGGAAAACCTATTTAGGGAAATTAACACAAAAACAAGATTGGCCACTTCAGGGCTGAGAAAACAATCACAAAAACCATAGGCATCTCCCAAGCCTGCACCAGGATGCTGTAGGAGCACCAGAAAAATAATTAACGCAACCTAAAGGCACTGTCCTCCGAGGGCAAATAACACCACCCTTGCTGGGAGGCCAGAACCCCACCCTCCAGATAGCTTGCCAGAAATATTTTCCTATTTATGAAATTAATACTGTCATTCTCAAAAATCTGAGAAACAGAGAAAAAAATCTCAAAAAAAATGTAGCATAATCCTGTCTCGTAGGGGTTAATATTTTCTGTCTTTTTTGTTTTCTATGCCTATGTTGGAGGAAGGTAGTATTATTTAGATAACATTGCACAGATAATTTTGATTCTGCCCTTCTTATTAAAAAGAACATAACCATCTCCTACTGGTATTAAGAACTCCATGTAAAAATAATTTCTGATGCTTTCTTACAAACCCCCAACAGATGTTCACTTAACCCTCCTGCCACCCTCCCACCCCGACTCCCTTATGTTTTTGCAACACTATGATCTTTGCCTATTTTTTAGATTATTCCCTTAGGGTGACTTTCTAAAAAGTTTATGTCAATTTAATTCTTTTACCTAGCAACACAAGCGTATTATTACTGGCAATGGGCATACTACTAATAAAAAAAGTATGTGCTAATTTGAAAATAAAAACTGGAACCTCATCATTTGCTTCTCTTCTTTCCCTTTGCCTGTTTACATAGTAGGCCATCAAAGTGCCCCTTGTGTGTCTCTGAGCTGTGGCATTATCGAGTCTGACAGCCTGGTTGGAATCCCAGCTTCTGCACCTGCCAACTAGGTTGAACCTCTCTGTGCCTCAGTTTTCCCATTTGTAAAATGGGGATGACAACACGTGTTATTTTATAGGGTCATTGTGAGGCTCAGATGGGGTAATACCGGGCAGGCAGACACACCCTCAATTGCTATGAACAAGGACATGGGCCTTTTATGATATTTGCTGCAAATGCTGTTTGCCCTTTTGGCTTTCACTGCTGAGTGGCCTAATGAGCAGTTCTTCAGATACAGAATATTTCAGCCCATGAAGGTTCCCAAATGGGGGAGTTTGTGGAAGAGACAGTCCTGGTCTTAAGACAAGGAGATTAGGGCAGTTCTTGCTTCTGTTTGGGTTGAAGAGACTTTAGCTAGAATGCCAAATTAAGAGGTTCAAGTGCCAACTCGGATTAGGCCAGTGGGGCATCATCTTGCCTGCCCGCCAGGACCCCCTGTGGCATCACTGCTGCTTTCTAAAAACACGGATGCCGGAGCTCCTGCCTTCTGATGCAGGGAGGTAGGCTGGGGAAGGTCTCTAACAGGCATTCCAGTGACTCTGATGTCCAGCCCATGTCACCAGGTGGAGCTGGCAGCAAGCCCCGTGGGACATCTGAAGAGCACCCCTACCTCCATACCTCCTCAATCAGTTGGTGCACGCTTGTCACCTACCAGCCAGCCACAGCCTCCAGAGGATGCATCATAAATTTTGGAAGCAATCTTTGATCTCTCCTGCCCCATCTTGGGGGATTAAGGAGGGCTCCCCAAAATAAGGTCAAAGAGACAGCAGATGGTCTTCAGGAACTATCCTAGAAGGCTGATTCTGCCACTGAAAGCTCCCTGACAAGCTCCTACCATTGTGAAAACAGCGTGCACTGGGTTGCCTGTGGTAACCAACAGGGACTTAGGCTCTGCCCCAGTGCCCACCTTCCTATACTCACCCCACCTCCTCAGAGGTCCCATCCGAACTCCCAACAGGGAATATTTTATGGCAAGACAATCTGCAAACTCACTCTTACCTGTCTCATCAAAATTCCCAGTGTGAAGCCTTTTACAGGGAACTTCACTCAAAGTCTTTGATTTTGGTGGAGGTGGAGGCATGGTCAACAAAGAAACAACGCCAACAAAAGAACAAACTCTTCCCAAATGCTTAGGCAGGAAAGAAAGAAATTCTAGAAAGTACCGAAGAAAATCACACACAACAGGAAACCCTTCATTACAGGATTCCAGTACTGAGCAAGATGACCAAGTTGGGGCAGTCTGACAAAGTTAATGATGGAAAAATGAAATTCTGTAAATGCCAAAGACTTTAAAAGCCAACATTCACTTCAAAAGGTGCCCCTTGGTCCAAAAGTTCAAACTGCAGCATGCATTTTTAAAGAGAAAATAAAATCTGACATACTTTCGAGGTTCTTTCAAATAGCAGGGAGAAAGGAAGGCTTGCCAAGGGCTACTTAGGGTCACGAGGACAATGTGCCTGCATGTTGAGTGGCTTTGCACGTGAGGCTGGCCCTGTGCCTCACCAAGAACCCCAGACACATGAGGCTGTGTAAAACAAGCCCTTCAAGGTTGAAGCTTTCACTGAAAATAGAAAAAAACATCTCTGGAAAAAACCATGCACCTTTAAGGCTATACAGCATTTTAACATTCTAGTTGCAAAATCCAGGCGCTAGGAAAACTGCTCAGTGGGGATTCTGTCTCACATCCCAGCACCTGAAGAAGAGGCAACCTTGCAAATGAACTGGGGGGGAGCTCAGTCCCAACTGCCTGGCCCTTGTCCCCCACATTAGTATAGGACGAGCCGTAAGTGGCTTCTGAGGACTGTGGCTAAGGAGAGCCCAGCATTCCTTCAGGTCACACGTGATGTCACAGTGCCAGCACAGTGCAATGAGTCTAGCCATTCCTAGAATCCTGGAAATGAGAGGTCACCCCGAATATAGAACCTGCTCCAAAATGGCAAATATATTTGCATATCAGAGGTTGAAAGCAAAGTCAAAGGAGACGCGTGAAAACTGAAGTGTAGAAATTCGCAATGCTCCAGGCTTCAGTCTGACAAGGGACCACCAGCAGCAGCCACTAAGCCAGCACTGTCCCAATCTACATTTCCTTTCTTGGCTGGTTTATCAAAGAAACAATCCAGTGAGCGGAACAATGGGGGTGCTCTTGCATCTGCAGCCTTCATTTATTATTAAAAACCAAGAACCAACTGCAGTCTATTTTAACCCCTTGGAACAGCCCCCTCACACACTCACACTCCAAGGCAGACTTCAGCCCTGCTTCTCAGCCCAGGACCACGCCCCCTCTGCCCCTCCCTCCCTCCACACTCTCTCTCTCTCTCTCTCTCTCTCACACACACACACACACACACACACACACACACACACACACGAAGGGTACTTACATCACAACTGCATCCTACATAAGATGATTCAACCCAGTCTCTGCATTTTCATGAAGATTACAAATCAAGTTAACCCATGAAGCGGTGGTGGGCTCCAGTCTCCACATTCTACACGCCCATCCAACAGTTTCAACATAGGAGAATACAAATTAGCTCACTCCTCATTCAAACCAGGTTCCTATTGGTCAATGATAATTTAAATGCGTCTTTTAGCAAATAACATCAACACAAGATCCTTGGAATAAGTTAAAACACCTTCTCCATCTTACCTGGCTCTCTCTCTTCCAATAGTATTTTCCCTTCTGGATTCTGTCACCCTTTAACGGTCTTAGGAGTGAGAGCGACTGAGTGGATCATAAACAAACTCACAGCTTCAAAAGCATTCTTGGAACCTCAGGCCTATTGAGGAGAATTGGCCATCTCACCAGGTGAGAGGTGGCCATCTCAGCAGGGGCTCTGTCTCCTTTACAGAGCAGGCATATGTCAGGCTGGTCCAAGGGCAGGGGACATTACATCGCTGTCTGGATACCACGCATCCACCATTCCCCCCTCACGTGGGATTCTGATGGGCTAAGGCAGGGCTCATGATTGTCTAAGAAACATGAACTACTAACAAGGGCCATTTGAATCTACTGAACCTTTTCAAATGATCTTTTCCATCCTTCATATTTCCAAAGAGTAACATATTCCTTTGCACAACAAGATTGAAAGTAACACCTAAACTTGCAAAAAAGCAAGGCATTCAGTGTGCTGGGCCCTGAGACACCTCACTCACACCAAGATGCCAATTCCAGGTGAAGTTTGCAAAACACAGGCACTCTACCTAGTGACATTCCGCAAGTGAAGAGGACCCTTGGTCCCTGTACATACTAGCAGAGGCTCCTTCTCAAAGCATCTGGATTTACAAGTTCACCTTCCGCACCAGCAACTCCACACACCCCTCTTGCCCAGGGTGCTTGCTCCTTGGTCTTTGAACGCCACCATCCAGACAACCCACAAATCAATCAGCTCTTAGCCACCAATGCCACAGGCCTCACACCAGCAAGTGCCAGAGTGCTTGCCAGCGTGCCCTGGGGACAAAGAACAAGGGATAACTCCCTTGGTGTCTACTTACAGAGGCGCCATGAAACAGCCTACATAGCTGCGTATGTCCCCAGCATTGTGGTGACCACATGCCTCTTTCTGCCTTCTATTTCATGACCAACAGCCAAGTCCCACAACCACTATTTCCTCCTTGCAGCCAAAACCTTGAAGATAATCCAAACACCAGTTCCATAGGCAGTGGTATCCATAGCGGGTTGCAACGACCAAACAGCAAAAGTTCACAGCAACTCCAGATCAGAACTCACAGCCATGCTGCCAGGAACACAGCCCTTGTCCCATTGAGAGTCAGCGCTCTCCCCAAGCAGAAAAGATACCTGTGTTCCTACCTCAATCAGGAAATCTCCAGTCCTCAGTCCGGCTTGCCATGCCACCCCACCTTCATCCACGGACTCCAGGTACTGCAGGGCTGGGAACGCCGGGGTCGGCGTGAATTCTTCAATGGGCGTATCCGCTGGGGAGGGAAGGACCACCTTGTTACAAGTCTGGGAGATAGTTTTCCAAGTTGACAGTCCCTGACCTCTCCAAGGGACCCAGGGAGAAAGGGTCCAAGTGTCTCTCATTGGAAGTGGGCGGTCCAGGCCAACTCTTCCTAGAACAGGCATAAGACTCAAACTCATGGGTCAGCCCCAGCTCCAGCAATGACGCCAATTTCCTGTTGGTACCACCATTGTGGCTCTTGGCCTCTGTGCTGAAACCATGGATAACGTGCTCTGTGGTACATGTCTACACGCCTGTCATTTTCTTTAAAAGCATCAGTGACTAAACATTTTCAGTTCTAAAAATGGAAAAGTTCCTCCCCTACCACACAGAGCTACAGAAACACCACACTGAACCACTTGCCAAATTTATATCTACGTAGACTCGCAACCAAGGGAATTCAACTTGGAACATGGACGGAACATCATGCTGACCCAGTGGGTGGCTGCAGGTTTGGTATCTGCTCATGAGCTCTCTCTGTGGCAGCCTGGGCCTCTATGACCGTGTCCAGGGGAGGGCTGGACCACCACTCCTCTGCACAGTGGGGATCCGAGTCTGAGGCCCACACAGCTGCCAAGGGCAACTCTAGGGGAAGGGATGGACTTTCCCGGGAGTCCTGAGTGGCCAGGGGTGGGTGCGTGTACAGATGGAGATGTCAGCAGGGGAGGGGAGAGCACACCACTTGGGCAGGTGTGGACATCCTCTCGGGGACAGATCACTGCCAGACTGCCTAAACCCAAGGCAGGAGGGAATGCCAGGAGGGAGGCCTGCAGCACAGGTGCGAGACCCCCGGCTTACCACAGAAGCTCTGAGATGAAACTTCCACTTGGCTTGCCCACACATGCGGCGGGCAGATGTCCCCTCTCATGGGGACGCGATGCCATTTTCTTTTCGCTCGGAAGGGAAGCCCCCAAGTTAAAGGCAGGCAGTGGGCAGGCTGCCACAGACTGCATCCCTAAGCCTCCCACCATGGGTCACGTAACGCATGTGCTGCTAGCTTGGTCCATGGCAGAGGGGACCATCTTGCCACATTTCCTTTGCAAAGTCACCTTAGAGGCCAGCACACGGGTGCCTACCAGCCTTGGAGCTGAAGCCCACTTCCAGTATGGGGCGGTTTCTAGGTAGCTGAAACTCAGGGGATGGGTCATTCTGTGTGTATGAGACCAGGAGCCCTGATTATAGCCCCAGTCTGGCTAAATGAGCCCATAAAATATTGATCATTTCCATCGTTAAAAAAAAGAAAAAGAGGTGGGGGGAGGGCCGAAGAAGATGAGAGAGAACCTGTCCAGAGCAATATTAGGTACAGAAAATTAAAAATATTCCTAAAGGAAGCCCCAGCGTTTTCTGAGTAAGGCAGAATTTTAAAGGACATGGTTGTCTAGCAACCAAGTGCCCCCAGGAAAAATGCTTATTTCATGCTTGTTTCTGAGCTGGGGAACATTTTTCACGCAGACGTGCACACACACACACAACATGGGAAGGCACCCAGGCACAGAGCGATCGCTTACCTTTCGCCCCTCGGAGCACGAACCCGAAGCCCTCATTGTCTTTCTTCTGCAGGACCACTGTCTTCTCCTCGATAATGCAGTCGCTGTAGAGAGAATTCCGGGGATAGCGACCATTACTGTAACCCGTCATCATCACCGCCGCTGCTCCTCCGCCGGGCACGTTCATCATCATAGCCAATTAATCACCCCGCTGGCCGGACCCAGGCAGCGCGGGGGCAGCGGGCGCGAGGGCGCGGGAGGAGCGCGAGAGGGGGGCGGCCGCCGGGGCAGGCGAGCTCGGCACAATGAGGCTCGGAGGGGGGGCGGGCGGAGAGGGAGCCAGCCCGAGGCAGGAGTCACGCATGGTGGGGCGGCCGGCTCAGGGGGGGCTGGCCAGCGTGCCTCCGAGAGCGAAGAAAGTAAGCGGCCCGCACGCTGGCGGCGGTGGCAGCAGCGGCCGCGGCGGCAGCGAGCTGAAGGGGCCCCTCCGGCCTGCCCCAGCCACACGCATCTTCCAGGGAAGCCCGGCGAAATCAGCCAGGGGAGAAATGAGGCAGCAGTTTTGTTTTGCTTTTCCTTGCAGGGGGTTAAAAAGGAAATCAAACCCTATCTGCTTCCCCCACGAGCAGAGCCGGCAGCAGGCGCCGGGGACAGACGCAGGGACCCGTGCGTGCGTTGCTTGCAGCGCCCCCTCCTTCTCCCGTCCCGCGACGGCGGCTGTGGCGCGGCAGGAGCCCCCACGATCGTCTGACGAGCCCAGAGCGCGCCGGCGGCCGCCTGGGCGTCATCCCGAGATCGCGGGCTGGGCTGGGCGCAGGGGGCGGGGAGCGGCCTGGCCCGGGCCTCCGCGGCGGGCGGGGGCTCCCCAGGGGCGGCAGGTTATTCCAGCCCCGCAAGGCCTCTTTTGGGGGATGATGAATTAGCTGCTGGGACCTGAGAAGGGGGCATGCGGCTGCCTCCTTTGAGATAACAACCTAAAGCCTTCCCGTTTGCCTCTCAGCACAGCTTTTTTTTTTTTTTTTTAAGGAAAGAAATCATGAAGCTCCAACTTTGCTGTAGTTGCTGAGGCCTCCTCTGTCCCAGCCAATGGCACTATGCCCCGCACCGTCCCCACGGAGGCACCTGGGGAGTGTTGGGGGACCTGCACTGCCAGGTGGGCCATGAGACAGTGGCTAAACCTTCCTCCACCCCCACCTCCTGGGTGGCCCTCAGAGACAGAGGGGGTGTGAGTGGAAGCTGGGGGTGGGGGGCAGGTGCACATAGTGGGGAGAGGCCTTCTCCAGGGTCCTGCAGGATACCACAGCCAGGGGCCCACACAGAAAGGGCTGCTGACAGGCCCTGAAGCACCCAGCAGACCGTCCCAGAGAAGCAGGCCTGGGGATGTGAATGGCAAACAGTTCGAGAAATGCCTATGGCCAACTAGTAACTGCACGGCCATCCCGGACCAGGTGGCTCTGGGGAGGAGGGACGTGTATACTGGCCTTGGCGTACTGGACAGGGGCAGGCAGCAGCTCCTCAAGGCTCCTATTCTACCAGGGAGACCAGTGAAGTTCAGAGAAGTTGAAGGACACTGGGGAGTGCACACTTGTTGTGATCTAGCCTGCACACGCTCTCGCAAGGAGCCATGTGGAGGGACTTGCCTGGGTAACCTTGTCTTCCAGGAATGACCAGGCATGGGATGAGATGCACCTCCATGGCTGCAGACCTGCACAACCCAGCACGACTAGTCAGGGCTCCCAGAACTTGGCAGGGGGCTCAGTCCCCACACCCTTGCTCCACCTCCACCTCTGGGGAGCTTGGCTGTGACTATAAGCCCCACTGGGCTCAGCCTCCCAAAGCCCACCTGCTCTGTTCAGAGCCCCCAGAAGCATGGGCAGAAGTCCAGGGCCCTAGGAGCCATAGGTGGTGCCACACAGCAGGTGTGGCCATTCATAAGTAAACCTCGGTTTTCCCACACATCAAGAAGCAGCAAGAACAAGACTCTCAGGACTACTGTGAAGTCAGAAGGGGCCATGTCCGCAGTGGCAAAGTGTGACAGGAAGCTCCAGGGACCATCCCTGCAATGGCTGTCTGTAGCCACCAAAGTAGCCTAGGCAGTCAGCCAGGACCCTGTGGCCCCAGGGAGGCAGAGGAAAGATAACTTCGAAGAGGAGCTGGCTTACCCCGGCCCCATGCTCACAAGTGGCTGGGCAGGTGCAAACCTTGCAATGAGCTTGTGGACTTCCTTCTCCGTGGAAGGTTCTCCAGAGGCTCCAGGGACCAAAGCCCAGGGTCTTTGCTCCAGCTCTGTATGTCTGCTCTCTGCAAGACGAGCTGCCGAGGGCAGGTGGCCCCCAAAGCTCTGGAAAGATGCCAAACCCAAGGATGCTAACCTCTCTATGCTCTCCCCCTGGGCCAACTATGCCCACTTCTGCCCAGCTCCAAGGGAACCTGTTGTAACCAGGCCCTTATTCCTGTGACCAGGTGGCTCCGTCCATAGGACCAAACTTGAGTCATTTCCTGCCAGCTGCCCCTACAACAGGGAACTTCTCAGTGCCAGTGGGGCTGCCTGGACATTCATGGGCTGTCTCTAACTGACTGCATGAGGGCTGGGAGTTCTGCAGAGTGTGTGTGTAGGGAGGGAACCCGCTATGGCGTCACACAGTCTGGTTCTAAGCCTAGCTCCTCTCTGACCGTGAGGTCACCCTGACTTTCCAAGACTCAGAGTCCTACTGTGCAAAATCAGAATCCCAACTCTAACGTGCACCTGGTGGGGCCCTCAGGAGCAGCACACATGCTAGTCCAGGCCTGGGGCCAGCCCTGGTCCCAACGATATGCTCACTGCACTGAGGACGCCACCCATCCTCTCCTCCTTTTGATCCCCCCATCCTGGAAGGACCCTCTGATCTGGACATGACCCGGGTTCAAATCTCTTTGATCCCTAACCCAGTCAAGAACTTTCTAGCCCATACTCGTGCCTGGGCAGCTGTCTTGCCCCTAAACTATAATGGCCCCATCCTGTCTCCTGAGTAAAAGAAGGACTCATGTTAAGAAGGACTGTTTCTAACTTTCCTGCCTCATTTCAGGAACTAAATAGGCCCCACTCCCATTCCCCGCCTGCTACAACCCCATCTCACTTTCATTCATGGACAGACCTGGGTTTAAATCCCAACTCAGATTCAGCGTGGCTAATGAGAGCCTCAGTTTCTCCACCCACAAAGTGGGGACAAAAACATCTACCTTGTAAGGTTTACAAGGAGCAATTGAGACGGTGCTCAGTAAGCGCCCCCCTGTGTGCAGACAGGCCCCGTAAGACCAGAGGATGCTGCTCTTCTTAGCATCCCCTCGTACCCTCTCATGCTACAAAACCCAGGAGCAGTCCTCTTCCCAAAGAGATATGAGCTCGTGGGGACAGGGACCTCATCTTGCACATCACCCCAAATGACCACAGGGCCCGCATGGACCAGGTACCCACATGGTACCAGGTGCCTGGAAGGGAAACAAAATGGGTATGAACTCAAGTCAGCAGAGGAACAGGAAGAAAATGGACAGGTAGGGGGCCAAAGGGTGATCACAGGGTTTGGAGTGAAGAAGGCTCTGGATGGTCCCTAGGTCCCAGTCGCAGCAAGAGGGAAGGCACAGCTCAGCATTGTGAAGCACCAACCACACACAGCTGGCGTGGCCCAGGAGGCCGGAGCAGGGAGGGGAAGGCAGCCATGGGCCCTTGCAAACTTTCACTGCTTTGAGCAACTCCCCAAAAGCAACAGGATCCCAGGAGCTGCAACGTTTCCCCAGCCCCAAGTAATCAGAAACTCTACACTCAGGCCTGGGGAAGGAAGCTCTCTGGAGATGAGAAACTCTCAGAAGCTGCTCCTGCCAGTTTAGGAATACAAAACCCGTCCCAGGTGTGAGCCACTGCCCATGTCCAGAAACTGTGGTACCGAGACGCGATCTCACGTACTATCCCTGAGCTGTACTAAAGCCCCCGAGAACCAGAGCCTAGGGCATGTGGCATCTCCATAAGGGTCAGGGTTGCCCTGCCCCCCTGAGTCCATCACCTGATAGCAGGTATTCAGTGAGTAATAGCTGAACTATTTAACATGGCAGCTGGACCCCGGTCCCAGTTACCTCTGAAACCCAGTCCCAGTTGATCAAAGAAGAACTGTATTTGTTAGACTTCAGAAGTGCACCATCCCAGCTGGGATCCTGAGAGCTATTGGTGAGGCCATTTGGTCTAACCTGATCTCAGTCCTGGTCCAGCCCACCCTGGCCCTGTACTATAGACCTGCTGTCCATGTACAGACCTAATGCACTGAGGTCCAGCATCACTGGGGGGGCAGGGAGCAGCTGCAGCACCTGCACATACCCCACGCTGCTCTGGGGGAGCCTCGCCCGAGCCTCAGTTGGGCCCTGCTAACCCCTAACCCACTAACTGACTACGTGTCTGAAATAGTCACCATGGGCTCCTTCTGAATCTCCACCCACCACCCATCTACTTGTGCTTGTTGACTGGACAAAAAAATATAGTCTAGTGGTATTCTCTTCAGCGGAGTGGAGGGCACTTTGACATAACCCAAATGCTCCCTCTGCCAATGTCTGCCTGCAGGAGGAGCTGTGGAAGGCAAATAGGGTGGGCATCAGCCCTGTCAAGTACAGTTGTGCAGGTTGTACACAGCACAGCACAACTACAGAGGACACCATTTACAAAGTAAGTCCATGGACTTAGGGTGGGAATGTCAGCACAAATGGCAGTGAAGCATCTGGAGAAAGGGGCAAGCACACTTTCCTAGTTCAAACAAAAATGGGGTACAAGCTGTTGGCTGCCATGGAGAACGTAAAAAGGATCCCTCTAGGAACTGTATAGACCTCTGCAGACACAACCAACTCCATGTTGAAAGTCTCCCAGGAGCCACCTGGTGGGGACGATTAAAGGTCTTCCGGTTCATGCTCATGGCACACAAGAGGGAAGAGATTATGGGACACACCTAGAGTGATCTGCAACTGGAAGCAAGTCAGGAGTGGTGTGGAGACTCTAGGGGGACACACGGGGGTCCCAGAGGCCTCACCCCCCTGGCATCTGCCTACAAGACCACAGGTGGCCAGGAGCTTACTTTCTCCCAGCCGGGAGCCCACGGGGAAGGCTGCACTTTCCTTGGTCCAGGAGGCAGCAAGTGCCAGCGATGACAGCTGGCATTTTTAGGATTTGTCAGTCTCTGAACAAGCTCCCTTGGCAGCAGCCCCTGATCCTGGAGGAGGCGTGAACCTGGAGCCACAGGAAGCCGGGTCGAGCTGGCTGACATGTGTGAGCCTGAGGGCCCCAGGTGGCTCTATCTGTCCCACCACACACACACAAGGAGAGAGTCATTATGGACATTTTAACTTTGAACACCAAGGTCTCTGGGGTAGACCAGATGGCTTTACCAACAGCTCTCAGGTTTCCAGCTGGGATGGTGCACTTCTGAAGTCTAACAGATACAGTTCTTCTTTGATCAACTAGGACTGGGTTTCAGAGGTAACTGGGACTGGGGTCCAGCCGCCATGTTAAATAGTTCAGCCATTACTTACTGAGCTCTTGCTGTTCGGTGATGGACTCTGGGGGGCTGGGCAACCCAGGCCCTTATGGAGATGCCATATGTTCAGCTTCTAACCTCTGCTATCCATGAATATGACCTTCTTTGAAAATAGGGTCTTTGAACATATAATTAGTTAAGGGTTTTGAGGTAAGACCATCCTGGATTTAGGGAAAGCTCTAAACCCTTATACGAGAGAGTCCAAGGAAAACTGCACCACAGAGGCCACGTGGAGACACAGGCAGAGGCTGGGAAGATAGCGCCATGCTCCTTGGCAGTGACCATCAGAGGCTGGAAAGGCAGGAAGGCTGCCCCAGAGAGTGGTCTGGGACACCTGGCCCTGCCAGCACCTTGATTGTGAACTCCCAGCCACCAGAACAACAGAAGAGTCAGTTGCTTTTGTTATAAAACACCCGCTTTGTGTCGCATTGTTGTAGCAGCTGCTGGAAAATCACCCTGCAGGAGTGAGAAGACAGATGTTCATCTAAGGGCCACACAAGGGCTTGTGTTCAACAGTGCAAGGTGTGGCTGTGAGAACTGTAAGGGACCTGAGACCTCCTGGAGCAAGTGGGCTAGGGGCTGAGGAAAGGACAGGGAGAACATTCCAGACACAGGGGCACCATACCATAGGGAGCCAGGCTCTGGTGTCCAAAGGGCCACAACGAGGTCAGAAAGACAGGAAGGGCTGACCACGAAGAGTCATGGGTGTGGGCTGCCCATACATCTGGGGCACACAGCTGGGTGGCAAGACATGTGCATGCAGGTATCAGCAGAACCTGGGACAGAACAGGCTTTTCCCCAGCGCCACCCAAGAAGGCTAAAATGATAGAACAGCAATTTTTCCACTTCTTCCTCTCAACTTCTTCCATGCAGTTCCAAATCCTGCTGGGACGACCCAGGCCGAACTGTGCCATGCAGCAGGAAATTCTGCCCAGCAATCATGTCTTCATCCAAGCAATTCATAGGCAAAGGTCAGCTTGAATGTCTGTGTTCCCACTCAGAGGTCATGGCCATTTCCTGAAGGCAGCTGAAGGTGGTGTGAGGGGAGCTGAGGCAGATGATGGGGTTCCCACCACAGCTCCCTGCATGGTGGGAGCTACAAGGACACTGGGCCCTTAGGCAGGCTTCCATGCCGGGTGGGGACTGGCACTGGAGCAATGCTCTGTGGGAGGGAGCATCGAGGGCCAGTGGAAGGACACACACAGCAGCCCAGGAGCATGGACTCGGACAGCTCGCCCTCTGCAGCACAGGGCTGCAGGGCAGGGGCTCTACCATTCTCTCCACAAGTAGGCCCCCGAGGCCCAGGCTCCAGCTGTCTCAAAGTGGGGGTGGGGCTGGGGGACCCACGAACATGGCTGTGACCTGGAAAATCAAATTCACTGGTACCAGAGTCCAACAATGTTCGGTGTCTTTGAAATCTAACATGGGGTCAAACTTGCTGAATCGTTAAATCTGGTACCCATAAATGTTATCATTTCATCATGTGTGAAAACGCCTTGGAGGTCGAAATTTTCTCACCTTGAAGGAATCCTTACTGAGAAATCACAAAAGCCACTAAGGAATAACCACAGTGAGTTATTCACAGCCAAATGGGTTCAAAGGCAAAATTATCAAAATCATTTCAGAACTTTTTTATGGCAAAAAGGCACATTGAACGTGAGCTGTGGGTGCATTGAGCATGTCTGATCTGAGCTTGGCAGCGGATGCTGGAACTCAGAGCAAGGCCCACGGAGGTGGGCGATGGTCCTTGGGAGAACCAGGGAGGATCCTTGCAGAGAGACTGGGAGGCGCCTTTATTGTCCCTGGAAGTTTCTTGCCCCAGCAGTTGGAGGGGGGAGACCTGCTGTCTCCAAGGCGGGGAACGGAAGCCCACGAGAAGCACCTCTAAATCATTCCTCGTGTAATCACATTTCCGTGGCAGGGCTCGATAGAGGCAGGAACTGGGACACTATTAGAAAGAGGTGCCTTCAGGGAAAGGCAACGCGTACAGATGTCCTAGAAATTTCCAGGCCCTGCCAATCAGTAATGATGAGGCTGAACAGAGAGCTATCAGCTCCCCATCAGCGGTTCCAGGGTGGGAAAGGCGCCACAGGTGTCTCAGCTCTGCAGAGACACCAGTTTTGGCTCCTGAGCCACTGAAGGTAGGTGGTTGGCCCAGGTCACCTTGGCAGAGCTGGCTGCAAAAATGGGGGGGGTTCCCCAGTTATCTGTTGCTCACCAAGTAGGGGTCCTATCAGCCGGTGACCACACACAGCCCAGTATCTGCTTCTTGGCTGGAGAGTGGTGATGCTCCCCCACCCTCCTCCATAGCGCACAGAGGAAGTGAGGCCCAGTGCCAGCACAGAGCTCTCAGTGACAGCTCAGGCCACGCTGTTCTCGGAGAGTCTGTGTGGTTTCATGCGCAGGAGGTGACGGATGTGGGTCATCCATTCATGGAAGACGCTTCTCCTGGCTGCTGGGAGCTGCCCCCACTTGACGGGCAGGGGGATAGTATTGTTCCATGTCACGTTGGGGAGGATGATGGCTCTGCCCCCGCCGAGCTGGTGCACCTGCTCCTCGGAGATGCACGTTTATAGAAGTCATTTTTCAAATCAGCAATTATGAAAACACCCTGCCCGGTATTTATTACGACCATTTTCCTCCTCATTGCTAACATGATAAGCAATACCAGTTTTTCCTAATAGAAATAATAATGTGCAAAGAACTTGATTCAAATTAAATTGTCTCATTACTTCATAATAAATCACCCACCAGCATTTCCTAAGCACTACCAGGCGTGTTACCTGCCAAGGACAGCTGGGGGAGAAGACAGAGATGTGGCTTAAACATGTTCGCAATGAGCACCCTGCTGAGATGAAGGGGAGTGTGGGCTAACAGGGAGAAGGGTGGCCTTGGAACCTGAACTGCCAGGTAGGACTCCAGCTCCTATGAACTTGGCCAAATTATTGAACCTCAACTGAGCACCAACATCCTTACCTGCCTAATACAAGTGAAAACCACAGCCTTGAAGCAACACAGTGGGCGGGAAAATACTTATTTTTAAAAGGTCCCTGGCGTAGGATCTGGCACCCAGAGTGGGGCTGGGAGACTTTCTCTGTTGTCTGGTGAGAGCATGTCTTACGTACACATTATAGAACTTGCTTCATCCTGGAAACGCCATGTAGAAAGTGAGATATTTTTAAGCACCTCCCAGGTAAAAGACTTTCCTGCCCAAGTCAGCAGAGTGCCTGCCCTCAGGTGTCCTTTCTTGGGAAGGGACACCTTGTGTGTGCATCTATGCAGAACAGCACCTGCCTGTGTGTTAAAAAATGTGGAGGGAGAAGTCCCTACACTGTGTCTCCCTGGCCAGGGGGAGGTGGGATGAGGGATGAGGGATGGTGCGGGCTCTGTGGAGTGGTGCAGAGCACCTGGGTGCCTAAACCCAAGCAAGTGTCCCAAACAGAGCTCTTCCCTGCCCCACAGTCAACCTGTCCATTGGCTGGAGCACCAAGGGAGAGCTGGCATTTGCACCATTGTCCACACTTCCCCTTTCCAAGCTCCCAGTGTCTTTCATCTAGGGGAACACAAAAGCCAGCTGAAGAGTCTCCTCTGAATTCACTCTTCATTGTAAAAACCTTAGACTAAGGTTTAAACTCTATCTCTCCCACTGAAAATACTCCAATAGATTCCCGCCATCACTGAGGACAAACATCCAAATTCCCCACCATGGCTAAGACCTTTTATGTTCTGACTCTGCCTGTTCTTCCCCACCTTCCCTATTTCAGCCACCCTGCTGCCTTCTCCTCCGGTAGGCTGAGCTCATCACCCCGACGGTCCTGTGCACTACACGTGCTCACCCCAGAATGCTGCTGTCAACACACAGGTCCCTGACGTCACCTCCACAGAGGGGCCTTGCTGCCTGGTGGCTACAGCCCTCCTGTGCCCCTGACTCCCCGGCCCTTCTTGTCACTTTTTATATTTGAGATTGGGATTTGTTTACCCATTTATGGTCTGACTCTGCAGTAGCACATGAGTGGCCCCAAAGGCAGGATCTGGCCCTGCCTGCCACACTTGTGTACCCTCCAACAGCACCTGCCACCATCGTTACTTTTTGAATGAAAGAACTATTCTAGGTGGAGAGGGCCCACTTTCTAGTCTTGGCTCTGGTAAGAACTGGTGGTGAGACCCTGGAAAGGATCCTCACTCACTCTGGGCTTGGGTTTTCCTGCCGATTAAGTGAAAGCCTGGGGTACCCGAGGAGGTGCTTCATTGGTGAATGAAACCTACGCCAGAGGCTCTTACATACAGCATGTGGTGCAGACTGGGTGACCCGCTGTCAGAGTTTGCCTAGGACGAAGGGGCTTTCTGGAATATAGGGGTTTCAATTTTGAAACCAGGATGGTCATAGGCAAATGGGGCAAGCTGGCTGCCCCCGACACCCCTTTTAGTCAGGAGTATACCTCTATTTAAAACCCCTCTTCCTATAATCCTAGAAATCTGGGAGGCCAAAGTAAGTGAGTTGCTTAAGGAGTTTAAGACCAGCCTGAGCAAGAATAAGACCCCATCTCTAAAAAAATAGCCAGGCTTTGTGGCAGGTGCCTATAGTCCCAGCTACTGGGGAGGCTGAGGCAGGAGATTCACTTAAAACCAAAAGGTTGACATTGCTGTGAGCTGTGACACCATGGTACTCCACTGAGGGTGACTAAGTGAGACTCTGTCTCAAAAAATAATAAATAAATAAATAAAACTCCTCTCCCACGCTGCCTCCAGCTCTGCACCCCTCTCTATGACCTAGGCTGGTGGCATCAACTCATCAAAAAGTCAATATAGCTGGTAAGAAGACGGTTTGCCCAGGACCACACAGCTTGGCCAGTGGCAGGGCCAACCCTTGAACTTCAGCTTTTCACTGTGGACTGAATGTTCTTTAAAAAACAACCAGGGGAACAGTACGACTGCCTGGCATTTTGCTGCAAGTGCAGGCAGGGGCTGTTTGTGACTTTTCCTTCATTCATTAATTAAAATGACAGGCCAGGACTGCCCCATCTGTTGGTCTCAAAGCTTGCCCAAAAAAGACCAAGGCGAGTGGGCTGGGGACAGGCCACTGTGCTCTCTTTGTAAAGCCAGTTCCCAAGTTGTCTGATGCATGCGGGGGGTAGACAGCCCCACAGCTATAAAGTCTGAAACTGTCTCCTTTCCACAGGAATCAAACTCAACTTTGCATAGAAGGCCTGATCCAGGGCTGGGGCCTAACCTTGAGCCTGAAACCCCCACCCCCACTCCTGCCAGAGCCCACCTGCCTATTCAGGACTAGTTGGCACAGAACGCCAAAGCAAGAGGCCACAAGAAACCCAGGCCAGACCCAGGCCAGAGGGGAAGGCCCAGCTACTGCCTGTCTACCCCAACCACAACCTCCTCCCACTTGTAAGGGCCACCAAATGGTCTGTTTTTGCTCTAAGCCTGATGCTTAGATAGATGAAAGGGGCAGGTCTAAAAGTAGCTAAAAGTGTGAAGCAGGCACATTTAATATGGTGCCCTTTAACGAAGCCCCTTGAAACGGGCTCTGCAAATGTTCCAATCAAGGCCAAAGGCTGGCAAACTTTTTCTGTGAAGGCCGGCTAGTAATATTCCAGGATTTTCAGGCAGACAGCTGGTCCCTGCAGAACTACTCTGTCAGCTGTGGTGCAGAGGCAGCCTTGACAATATGTAAACAATGGGCGGGGCTGTGTTCCAATAAAACTTTATTTACAGAAGCAGACACTGGGCCAGATTTACCCTCATGGGTTAGAGCTTCTAAAGATCATGCTCTACATCTTCTAAAGATATTTGAATCAACGCAAATAATACATAATATGTGACACATAACAACATACAGTAAAAGCTCAGAACAGTCTTAATTCTCCTGCAGAAGCCATGTTGACGTTACTGTTTACAGGTGTGCCGGGCTTGATCCAACACCTGAGCTTCAGAAAAGATGTGAGCAGAATGCATTTTAGAAATGAGGTCACCTGTGAGATGCCCCAGAAAGGTTTCACAGAGATCATGCAGAGAGTCCTTTCCGAAAAATAAAAAGCCCCTGCCTTACCATGTTGAGGTTTATAACTAGGTTGGTTCAATGCGGGGATAGACCTGAATTCTGGCTTAATGAGTAATAATTAATAATTAGAGTAATTACTGTAATTATTATACTTATGGTCTTTGAGCACTTTTGGTGTGCCAGGCACCATTCTAAATGTTTCACAAGTTAAACTAATTGAATCTGGGTAATGACCCTATGAGATGGGTCCTGTTATTACTCCCACTTTATGGACGACAGAATAAAGCACAGTGAGGTTAAGTGATCGATGTGAGAACACAGAGCTGCGGAGAGCCCAGGCTGTTGGGACTGGAGGCTGCGCCCCAGGACCCCACGCCTGGGTACTGGCCAGGCGGGGCCAGCTCCCCGAGCCCTCCCCACCACACAATGACAACTGAAAGAAAAAAAATCAAATCTGAAATTGAACATGATGGACAAAATGCTGTGGGCTGATTAATGGAAGGAAGGAAAGATACAGTGGGACCAGCTGGAGTCAAAGGTAAAGAAAGACCCAACAAGGGTAGTGCCTGTGGCTAAAAGGAGTAGGGCGCTGGCCCCATAAACTGGAGGTGGTGGGTTCAAACACAGCTCTGGCCAAAAACCGCAAAAAAAAAAAAAAGATACAATACCTAAAACCTGGCGCATGAACATACACATCAGTGTTCATGGTTAAAATAATATGTTACTTTTGCATGCGTTTTATGATGCCCTGTTTCCATTAACTGAGAAGTTCTCTACTGAGCGGTGCTGATCAGTGGTCCATTCTCTTACTTCCACCTGGAACACTCTCTGTGCTTGCTGTCTCCACCTGCTGAACTCCTATTCATTCTTCAAAGACCATTTCAATAGCCACCACTTCCGGGAAGACCTCATTGCTGTTCCTTGTGTAACACTCTGTGCCTAAAGGGAGGGGACCGAGCTTTGTCCCTCCCCCATACTCAGCTCCTAGCACAATCTCTGGCCCTTCTCCCATCCTGCTTCCCACCACCGAAGCTGGGAAAGTTTGACACTTGCTTTCTCAGCCTTGCCTGCAGTTATAGGTGACTGTGGCCACAGGACATGTTCTTCACCAAGGACGACACTAGGGCAAGTCTGCTAGTACTTCTGGGAAAGATTTAACTACTTGGGGGAGGGAGAGAGGAAGAGAGAGAGGGAGTTGGAGGACTGCTCCCTGGAACCCTTTCCTCTATATTCCCATATAACATTTGCTATGGGGAGATAATATTGATGCTTGGCGCTGCAGCTACCATCTTGTCAGCATGAGGGAGAGGCCAGGCAGTCTGCATGGATGCCACTGTCCTTGGAATGGATGTTGGCCATGTCCTCCTCTGGACTTGCCACTGTGGTCTCAGCCACCATTAGTAGTTTTTATTACTTGCAGCCAAATGCTTCACAAGGCATTTGGAGTATTATTTACTCCAAATACTCCAAGTAGCTGAATATTTGGAGCCTGGAGCAGCAGGAAGGGGAGGCTGACTGTGATGAGCAGATGTGGCCAAGAAATCCGGAGGCCTCTGGGCTATATTCTGGGGTTGGGGAGATGGACTCAGCCTGCTGTTCTTCCAGTGACACCAATCATTGTTGATGAGGACTCACAAGCCCTGGTGACACAGACTGGGGTCCTGCCCCATACTCAGGGAAGACTGATCACAGCTCCTCATCTCCAGGAGACCCTCAGTCCAAGTGGTATTCTTAGAATTAGCTACTCCAAATTTCCTGCTAACCAGGACACTGACTAAATTATCATGGCTAATCCCAAGGTTCCAGGCAATCACCTGTACAAAATACGGTACAACAGAGCTGGGAAACTGCCAAAAAGCCAAGTGAAGCAGAGAACTATAGATTTCAGACACAGATGGGAGCTTCGTCATGGTGCAGACCAGGAGCCTGGGCTTGGCCGAGCCCAGACGTGGCATCTGCTAATGTGCCCCTGACTCAAAGGCCAGCTCACCCACAGACGGGCTTCGAGCCAGGCCACACAGCGATGCAAATGGAAAGTCTCCACAATGTCCCTAGCTGAGCTGAGTTCCTCCTCCTGAACTGGGTGCGTGGCGGTGAGTCTTCTCCATCCTTCAAGCATTCCCTGGACCGCCCACTATACCGGAAGTTTGCCTTGCTCAAACAAAGCCTGCATTCCATCCGAGCTTTGATGACACCCACTGCACTGCCTTTGGGGGCTGAATGTCTCCCAAGAAGGTAAAGGTGAGATCATTTCCACTGGACAACAAGAAAGGCCACCCCTTATGTGAGCACTTGCGAGGCCAAGATGATCTTGAAGACGTGTGGGGGTAGGGCTCTGTAGGAGCATGGGGTCACACACAGTGCTTCCCCAGCGGCCGTGCAGGTCCCTCCTGAGCTGGGGAGACGTTCTCACCCTCTTATGCTGCTCGTCTGGTGTGTGTGTGGCGGGGGGGGCCCTGACCTGCCTGCTGAGCTGCAGTTTCATTTTCCATGGTGTCCAGAGAGAGTTGCTAGTTCAGTATGCCACCTAATCCTCCAAAGACACAGCACAGCCTGTCTGCCAGCTGCGGGTGCCAAGTTTCCCAGCATTTAGCCCCAGCTGGTTTCTTTCCTTAATTTATTCCCTGTCCCTCAACACTTCCTAATTTCCTCTTTGTTTTCCTCATTATTCTCTATTGAAGCCAGAACCCTATCACATGAAGGCTGCCCCAGCCATCCGCAGCCACCCAGGCCATCCCCTCTCCTTCCCCAGCTCTTGACTGGCTCCTTCCGTCATGATTGCCGGTTCTGTTTTGCCCCGAGCAGAAACTTTCCTAGCAGCAATCTGTTTGGCTCCAAGCTCCTGTCTCCAAGGCCAGGCTGGATCAGTCTTGAGTTCCTGTCCTTCCTTCCTGCCTTGGGAAAGATCTTCCCCTCAGAGAGACTGTGACATGATTGTGCCATTCCCCTTTGTCCCCCAGACTCCAACACTCACTCCCATACAGCTGCGAAGCTTAGGGCTCCTGGGTTTGCACTACGGATTTCCATGGAAATGCACTCAGCGGACTCCCTCCCCCGGCACCGGGAAGAGCAGGACCACAGGCCAACAGCAGGTGCCACAGCCCCTTCAGTGCAGAACTAAACGGAGATGGTGACAGTCCCACCAAGGTGAGCACCCATGATATGCCAAGCCCTGTGTGAAACCCCTATACATGTTCTCTCTCTAAAATGACAGACTTTGGAGGGAGACCCTATTTTCTTTGCCATTTTACAAATAGGGAAGCTGTGGCTCAGAGAGGTACAGTGACCAGCTCAAGGTCACAC
The DNA here is from genome assembly GCA_963573935.1 of Arctocebus calabarensis. NCBI lineage: Eukaryota > Metazoa > Chordata > Mammalia > Primates > Lorisidae > Arctocebus > Arctocebus calabarensis. The sequence goes on from CAUYON010184674.1 coordinate 60,321, forward strand.
AGCTGCTAGCAGAGCCAGCCCCTTTTGGGAAATGTACCTGGCAGCACGGGACCCACCTGCTGCCTCCAAGGATGAGTACAAAGGGCTGCTGTGTCCCATCAGGCTGTACCCAGGGAGAAGTGGTCAGAGCTGGGCATGGGTCCTGCCAAGGGACCAAAGCCTTAGTCCTAGACTGGTGAAGATGTCAGAAGGACTGTGTCCTCCTGTCCCTTCGGTTCTCCGCCTCCTATAGCAACTGCCTGCCCCATCCAATTAGCCTGTCTTCCCAGAGCCAAGGACCTTCCAAAATGACCTGTTATTTTCCTGCACATTCCAGGGCAGCCCCACTGGAATGGGAGCCTCAGGAGGGCAAAGCGTCATCTGTCCCACTGACCACACTCCCAAGCACCTGAATAGTGCCCGGCACACATGGGCTTAAATGGACATGTTCATACTGTGGCCTGAGTGACAGAGGCAGAGACTGGAGTGATGCAGCCACAGGCCGGGGAGCTCGAGTGGCCACCAGGAGCTGGAGGAGAGATGGGGAGCAGAATCTCCCTCCAGAAGGAACCCACCTTGCTGACACCTTGATCTCAGACTTCTGGCTTCTAGAACCATGGGGCATCAGATTCCTGCTGCTTAAAGCTGCCTGGTGTGTGGCATTTATTCCAGCAGCCCAGGAAACTCACAGGGAGCACAGCTAGGGGCCCTGCACAGCTGTACCAAGAGGATGGTCGTGGGCTTGGGAGGGCTGAGCAGGGCCCCAGCTCTCCCTGTGTGGCCGGCACATGTAGGTGCTGGGCCGACTGCAGGGAGCTCACTGTCTCACGGAGGAAGGGCCTGCAGAGCAACACGGACCTCGGGGATGGCTGTAACTGTCCCCACAGGACCCCGCACATGCAGGCTTTTGAAGGTTCCGAGACAACCAGCACCCTCACCCAGCGGGGCTGTTCCTGACTGGGCCGTAGGAAGAAAGATCTGAACTTCCTGTGTGAAGAGCTGGGTGGGCAGGAATTTCCTTGCACTAGTCGAGGGCAGCCTTGCACCGGGCACCACCTGAGAATAGCCCTACCTTGGCCCATCCCTGGCCTGTGTGCCACCCTCGGAACAGCCTTCTGTTCCCGGACACAGAGAGGACTCTGGGGCTTCTAAGGTAGCGAATGGTCTCCCCTCCTGCTGGGCTGGTGGCCTCACCCCAGCATCACTGCTGTGGGTTTTCCCAGCTGGCCACAGGTCCACAGCTTACCTCCCACCCTAAATGTGTCATAATGATCTGGGGTCCCACAGAGCCCCCGGTAGGGTGGGGAAAGGGAAACGAGATGTAGGTGACACCCCCTGGCAGGAGCTGGAGGCCCTTGCCTCATCCTCGCCCTCTGCTGTGGCACATGTCCCAGCCTTGGCTTCTCCACCTGCAAGGTGGGGCTATGGCTCCCCATCCCCAGGGACGGCTCTCAGCTAACACAGACCCCAACTGACCTGTGTCAGAGTCTGTCTCCGTTCTTCATAAGCCGCCTCCTCACAGAGCCCTGTGAGTCCTTTGCTGCTGCGGTAACACCTTATACAGATTTGGTGGCTTAACATCCAAATATGGTTGCTTACTATTCTAGAGGTCAGGAGACCCATGGAGTTAAAGCCATGGTTCCAGCAGAACTGGGTACCCCTGGGGCGCTTAGAGGGGACTCTGTTTATTTCCTTCTCCACCTCAGGCCCTCCCTACACTACTGTGATAAGGACCTTGATGACATTGGCCCACCTGGTTACTCCAGAGCATCTTCTATGCTTAAGGTCAGTGGTTTGGCTGACAAAGTCCCACGGCATCCATAATTCTCATGGCCAGGGAGGTCCACAAAGTCACAGGTCCCGGGGTCAGGACCTGGATGTCTCTGGGGGCTGTGATTCATCCTGCCCCCCCCAAAGATTCCCTAGTGAGGCTTGAGACAGACAAGGCTCTAACACAGGATGAGGGATTTTCAGCAATCCCTCCCTGACAGTGGGGGTGATTCATCAAATCCCAGGCCCCATCCCTGTGGAGACATGGAACAGAATAGAGGTGCACGTGGCACCAGTGAGCGAACAGGCAGGTCCCAAGACCAGAATACTCATATTCATTTCTGCTAATCACTTTCTCTCTGGACAATCCTGGGCAAACATCAGACCACTGGCTCCCTGTGCCGGCAGCTCTGACATCAGGTGCCCTCACTGGGGTAGGTCTGGTCTCCGTCTGCAGGAGTTGGCACCAGCCGCACCAGCACACATTGACTCTGCTCCTCGATGTGAGGCCCCTTTCTCTTAGCAGCACTGGATGGTGGAAACCACTGAACAATTCGCTCCTGCACAAAGGTATCACCACATGTTACAGGACTCACAGGGGAGAATTTGGAAGGAATTCTCCATAGGGTATAATGCAAACCCAACATCTGATGCTGACGAATCTCCACTGAGGCCAGCGGTAACCTCATCTTGCAAGGTTGAAGAGCCCATTGGGTTCCCAGCCCAGAAACTAATGAGATAAAGATGAAATGTGGGCCCCCAGGGGTGTTATCTCCGCAGAGGCCAAGAGCCGCACATCCCGCTAGGCCCACCCGACCGTGCTCAGAAAGTGGACCCATAACCGGCCCGGCTGCCTCGGCTACCCTGGGCTGCACCGTCGCAGGCTCCCGTCAAGGTCCCAGCACAGAGTCCGCCCCATTTACAAGGAGGACTGATGGATGTATGGAGCCTGGGGGGCTGCCGGGTCATTCAAAGCCGCCTTCCTGCTCAAGTCTTTGGTTCAGGAAGTGGGTCTGATACTGTGCCTGGGGCAGGGATACCCAGAACCCCAGAACCTGTCAGGGATCTTGGGCCAGAATGTAAGGCAGCCCGAGCCTTCCAGAGGGGGAATGGCAATCGTGTGTGGACCCAGAGCCTGTGGTTCTGGGACCTGATGTGACAGAAAGACGCCTTTAAGGGCACAACGGGGTGCTGCAATGTTGATGAACTGGAAACCACTGAGCCATGCCCAGGAGGAGCCTGGCTGCACACTGCAGCTCACTGCCAGGCGGCTACCAGGAAGGAGGCCCTACATGCAGGCCACCAGCAGAAGCAAATGCAGGACGGTGTGCACGCCCCACAAAAGCACGCAGAAGATACGCTAGCACTGTGGGCTGGTGGGCACTGGGGAAGGTGATATTTACTTTATATGTTTCTGCATTCTTTGTAAAGCACGCACTGTTGTTTTCTAAAATGCCAGGGAAGATGGGAGGAAAGGAGAGAAATAGGAAGAGGTTTCTCGCCTGCCTGAGGCCACACGGAAGGAGGCCTCAAGCCCTTGTCCCTGTGGGTGGGGACACTCTCACAGACATTGTCTGGGAGAAGCCGTGGTGGGAAGGAAACGGAAGCATGGGAGGAAGGCCCCAGTCGCAGGAGGATACGGAAGATGGGGAAGGACGCTGCTGCTCATCGTGGACACCCAAGCTGGGGCTGCCCTGGGGCCTACATGGCCTCACCAAGGCCTAGGGGTCATGTGTCACCTTGAAGGTGAGAAAACCGGGACAGAGGGCTAGGTGACAAGTCTCAGGTGATCAACTGAAAGGAAGCAAAGCCAAGACCCAATGACAGGAGTGGTGTGACCTCTGATGTCTTGGTTTCTCCCATGGCCTCTCCCTCCAGGCTCACTGGTGGCTCCGACTTGACAAGAACTGCCCTGCCCCCTGCCATGGTAGATCAAGACCCCCAGATGGATGCACAGCAGCTTCTAAGCTGGGTCTCAAACCCCTTCCCTTTCTCCCACTGGATGCTGTTTTCAGAGGGTCTAAGCGTATCAAAGCCAGAAGGTCCTGAACAGAGAAGGTTCAAAGCCCCCAAAGTCAGGCATTTAACATCATATAAGTGCTGGGGACACTGACTGTGGCAAGGCCAGAGAGGCCACCTCCTGTTGAATCCCTGAGTCCTGGAGAAGAGGCGCCTAGGTGTGGCTAAGCCAACAGCCCCCCAGCCATGCTGAGGGGCCCCTGACCCAGTTGTTCCCAGACTCCTACCAAGTGCCAGGGTAGTGCTTAGCAACCTGCTTTCTTGCATTAAATCTGCATCTCAAAGCTCTGAGTAGTGGCAGAATTGCAAATGCTAATTCTCAGATGGCACAGGTGTGGGGGTGTCACAGGGCAGTCGAGTAGACAGACTGGAAGAGAATGGGCCCTCTGTACCTCACTGAACCCCTACTTGATCAAAGAGTCTCTTCCTTTTCATGACTGATCTTGGACAGAGTTCCCAGGATGACCCATGTCATTGCCGTGTGAACACCTGGTCATCTGTGCACCCTCACTTCAAAACAAAACACATTATGCCCTTTATTTTCAATTACTCCTTGTCCCATAGATAAGCACAAGAGTCCATGTCTGTCTTCACTTATGAGCTTGCAGTGGAAACAGGGTTCCTGTTTTTCTGGTGTTTGACCTAAAGGAACAAGATTAATGTGGTCTCTGCCTTAAGCTGCTATGTGCAGAGATCTGCCTGCACATGCCTGGCTGGTTTGTTCCCAAAGATATCCCAAAACTATGTCTCTCAAGCTTTAGAAGCTTATCCTACCACTGAAAGCAGAAGCTCTTGGACAATAAAAATGTGATTGACAAAATAATAACTTAAGAAGACAAGGTGGAAGTTGGGGAAGAAATTTCCCAGAATACAGAGCAAAAGGCAGCTTCTGGAGAGACTAAGTATAAATGGGATGAACTCAAATGGTCTAACAGGAAACCCAGAAAGACCTGAGAGAGAGAGAGAAATTGAGGGCATTATCAAGAGATTAATAAAACGATATTCTTGGAGCTGAAGCTGCTTCAATATGAGGGAGCCTCTAGGAGACTGAACACAACAAAGAAGAGACCCACACTTAGACACATTGTCAAATTTCAGAACAGTAAGAAAAAGTAGAAACTATGACATCCCTACAAACTTCTAGAGAGGAAAATAAAGGGTCACGTACAGTGAAATGGAAACCAGAAGCATCATTACTTCTCAATAGTAGTAGGCCCCAGTGTGATGACAATAAAGTCATGACTTGAAAGTTCAGAGGTAAAATTATTTTGAACCTAGAATTCTATAATATTGAGAACATTCAATAACTGGAGGGTTTTCAGACACAGAAGTTTACACTCCAGATGCCTTTAGTTGAATTTGTTACTTGAGGACATGCCCCAGCAGAACAAGGGCAAAGACAAGAAACAACTTACTTATCTAGGAGCTCAGGGAAGGAAAACTGCAGAATGACCCCTGTGTACTGGGAATAGGAGTCTAATTGCAACAGAGTGTCAAAGGACTCCAATAAGAATGTACAGATTCCAGGATACATAAGAAATAGGAAGATATACTTTAGTGGTGTGCTAAAGAAGACATAATTCTCCTGTCACAAGAATAAAAAGAAAGGCTATCAGAAACTTCAGGAAAAATAAAAAGCTCATGTGAAAATCATGATCCTAAACACGAAGGTAAAATGTGGGAACTCTGAAAAACTGATAGAGTGGAAGATAAAGGGTACATTGGGTGACAATATAAAAAGACCCTTCTTCTCATAGGTCTGTAAAGAGGAAGTGAAATCCAGTCCCATTCTCAGTGTTGACATAAATATTTACGTTATTATAATAATGATAATATGATAATGCTTTATGCTGGATTTAAACTTTTAAATCCAACTTAATAGGTAGAACAGAGAAGGCTTAAAATATGAATATAAATATAACAGAGGGTCAAGTGAAACTGTCTTAAAGTTTATTAAATGAGAGATGAATTTGAGAATGTTACTTAAAGCTAATCAATTTGCAGACTGGTAAGAACTATTCAAAATTGGTCATGGGGACAGAACCATGAAAGCCTCATCTTTTCTAGTAAAGAGTCACATTTTTAATTAAGAAATTAAGAAATAAGGGGGGTGATCACAGAGACGTGGAGGTAACCATCAGAATAAAAATCAGAAAATGTTTTACAAGTGGCTCCTCTGCCAAGCGGGGCTGTGTGGCTGGGGCAGGCAATGATTTCGTTCCATTCCTAGCCCTGCCTGTGTCATTTCCTTTTCATTAATTAATTTCGTTGCACACGGGTAGTACTTAGATCAAAATTTATGGAGGGAGGAAAATGTTAAACCAAGAGTTCACTGAGAATGGATAGGGTGGGTCCCTGAGGCAGCTGCAGAGAATAGAGAGCTTGGACAAGGGGCAAGAGCCAGGGGGAGCCAGGCAGTATTGCTTAACCCTCTGTTATATTTATATTCATATTTTAAGTCTTCTCAGTTCTACCTATTAAGTTGGATTCAAAAGTTCAAATCCAGCAGAAAGCATTATCCTATTACCATTATTATGATAACATAAATGTTTATGTCAACACTGAGAATGGGACTGGATTTCACTTCCTCTTTACGGACGTATGTGGGAGCTGGAGGAGACCAACGGGGCGTGGGAGGAAAGCAAAGGGGAGATGGACCAGGGCAAGGGGAGCTGGAGGAGAGCAGGAGAAACAGCAGGAGGACGGTGAGGAGGCAGGTCACCTCCACCCTTGTGATGGGCTGAATGAGGAAGGAAAGAAATGGAGAAGGGGGAGGAGATACTCAGGCTCCGGCCTGGGCACCAAGTAGGCTGTCCATCCCAATGGTGACCACAGAGAGAAGAGCAGTACTCCCTGGAGAAGTGCCTCCCCCAAAGGCGATGAGGCCCCACCGCCATCTGCACCACACTGGGACAGCCAGACAGAAGAGCGGGGGTGCCGGTGGTCCTGACGTCTCCCTGTACCTAGGTCCCACACCTCTCTTTTTCTTTCAAAAAAGATTACAAAAGTACTATCTACTTATAAGATATAAAAATTCAAAAAGTATGAAATAAAAAGTGAATCCATCTCTTCTGCCCCCTGATGTGCCCCAAAGGAGCTGGCATGCAGGTCAGGCCCAGCCGTCAATGGAGAAAGACTAAGAATGTTATGTTTCCTTCCGCACCCAGCCAGTGAACATTCTCAGAAATGGATCCCTCTTTTTTTTTTTTTTTTTTTTTGTATAGACAGTGTGTCACTTTATCGCCCTGGTTAGAGTGCCGTGGCGTCACACAGCTCACAGCAACCTCCAGCTCTTGGGCTTAAGCGATTCTCTTGCCTCAGCTTCCCTAGTAGCTGGGACTACAGGCGCCCGCCACAATGCCCAGCTATTTTTTTGTTTTGCAGTTCGGCCGAGGCCGGGCTTGAACCCGCCACCTTCGGTATATGGGGCCGGCGCCCTGCTCACTGAGCCACAGGAGCCGCCCATGATCCCTCTTTTTTAAGTCTAAGAAATAATAAAAAAAATACATAAATATACAAAATAATACTGGGGGAAGAAGGGGGAAGGAGGGCAGATCCACATTTCATGCCATTCAGTTCGCTGGGGCGATCTTCCTGAGCACAGAGGTGGGGTTTCAAAGGCACAGCAGCTACCCACACGTGATGCTCACAACTCGGCACCCTCTGGATTGTACACATGCCTGTCAGGAGCTGCGAGCACTAAACATATTTTCAGAACACAAATGGAGACACAGAAGAAGGTGCAACATCAATACCTCCGCTTTGCACACAGGAGAAGGTGCAGAGAGGGCAAGCGAACTGCTGGAGGTCACACAGTGACTTTGTTGGAAAGTCGAGAGAAGATGTAGGGCAGCTTATTTTTCAGGGACATTAAAGGCTTGAGAGGATATACGCATACACTTCTACGCATAGAGATTGTCTCTAGAAAGATCCCCAGGAAACTGGCAACAGAGCTTCTCTCTGAGTTGAAGACCTTGTGGGCTGGAAAGGCACAGAGGGAGACAGACTTAATCTTCACATTCTACTGTTTCCTGTAAGTTTTGAATTTTTTGACTGAGTGTACATATTTCCCATCACCAAAGTGGAACATAAAACAGGGCCTGCAAGTCTTGAAAATGAGCAGCTTTGGCTGGTGGACATCCCACCAGTAAGCGGGCACAATCTGCCCCCTTTCTAATTCACTAAGAGGAAGCTGGTTTGAGTAAAGGAGCGCACCGGCCGGACCCCCAGCAGTGGAGAGCTGCTGCTCAGTGGAGTCAACTGGCCCACGTCACTTCTCTTTAAAGCCCAAGGAAAGCCAAGCTCCCGTGATGAAGCACGAGTCTTTCCCTGACATCACCCTCTCTACTCTGCCAGTTCGCTTCTGTCCCTGCAGTGTCAGGCCCCCTCACCTCAGTGCCTTTGCACTTGCCAGACCTTTTCTAAAGGGCTGGTTCCTCATCAGCCCTTGGATTCCACTCGAAAGTCCCTTCCTCAGAGACATCTTCCCTGGCTTCCCTATCTGAAGCGGGCCTGACGTACTCTGCCCAGGAGACTGTGACAGTGCTGCTAATTTGCTTATAGCATTAACAATAAAGCAAAGTCCTCTGGCTTATTTGTTAACTTTAGCGTTGATCCTTACTAACTAGGCTGTATCCCTCAAAGCCTGTGCTTGCCTGGCGTACCTCCATCCCTAAAACAGTCAGGCCTTGGTACATGTTGGTTAAACAGATGGATAGGTGAGTAGACGGATGTGGATGAGTGGATGGACAAATGGGCAGAAGGACAGATCGATGGATGATGGGCAGAAGCATGAATGGGTGGGTGGGTGGGGGAACAGATGCCCACAGATGGAGGGACGAGTGCGTGGCTGTCTGGGTAGACGCCAGGATGGAGCTGGTCAGCCCAGATGGAGACCCTCCCAGGCTGATGAAGCTGAGGGTCTGATTAGAGAGGAGGGGAACTTGAGTTTCCCCTTCATGTGTTGCAGTATGTTTTCTGCAATGACACCGAAACCTCTGTGAAGTGCCACACAGAGTGGCCCTCGAGCCTTTGCTGTCTGACCCCGATCAACGTGGACGTTTCTGGTCCCCTCTCTTACTGCATCTGGGCAGGTGGAAGGGAGTTCCCAGTAGGGAACAGCTAGGAACCGGACTCATGCCCGGCGGACGGGTGTGCTTTAGCAATTGGCTCTTTACTCTGAGGAGTTACGGACATGAGGGCTGTGACGGGGAGAAACCTCCCGACTGGTTCAGAGACATCTCCGCCGAGTCCGGCCTCCCATTGTGTTTTCATCACCTCTGCACCTGCTGTAGAATGGCCTTGCCCTGTGCCTCCTGCCCAGATGGCAGCCGCACTCCCACAGCAGATGAGTGGCCTGTGGGGCTGGCATAGCACCCAGGTCCCTGGCACACATCAGGTTACTTCCAACATGAATTCTGAGAAGGCTCACGCACTGCCCATTGTTCTACACCTGAACCCCGTGACCGTGCCATCTAACACCTCTTCTGCTCGAGCAGAGGCACCGACAGTCATCCTCTTGCTGCAGACCAGCCTGAAGCCAGGCTAGTCACAGGGTAACAGCGGCACGCAAAGCTGCCCACTCCCTCATGCACACGCTCCACGGGGCCACCCAGCCACGTCCGAGTCTGGTCAAGTCCAGTCCTGCTGGGTCCCCAACTCCATGGACCCCTTGGGCTAACTCTGCACCCTCACGAACAAGCTCTGGTGCCCAGGTACTAACCCAGGTCACAGCATCACTTCACCTTTCCCACAATGCTTTGGGATGTGAAGAACTCACCACCACCATTCTGGGGCCTCTACTCACCAGCTTCCCTCAACCCTAGCAGCTGTGGACAGTAACATCTCCACCCCGACTCTGTGGTCCAGCAGACCAGGCCTCACTCCTGGGGCCAGATGCTCGCTCATGGAGCCGAAGGCGGTCCCTTAAGGTGGCCTTCCTTTTTCAGCATCAGCGTCCTTCTCTCAAGGGCAACAAAACCCCTGCTTGGCAAGGTCCCTGGGAGGGCTTGATGGCTGGCACACAGCCGCGATGAGCATGTACTTCAACTCTTGTTCTTACTGAAACAGTGGGTCTCGTGAGGCCCAGGGCTTGTCTGATCCCTCGCCATGAGATGGGAACAGCTGACTCTTCATTTTGTTCAAGGACAGAACATTTTAACACTTGCTTAGAAGCTACCAGTTGACCCCAGGGTGGCCCAGTCCTCCCTCTTCTCAGCTGTTCCAGCTCCTGGTACAGAGCAGGTGTTCAGCATACAAGTAAAATAAAAGGCCCCATCTGGGCCCTGAAACACAGGGATTCAGAGCAGAAAGGGGTCTTGAAGGTCATACAGTCCCACCTTCTGTGACATTCTGGCAAGCGAATCCCCAGCATGGGGAACCCTGCTTGGCTCCCTCCAATGGCAGGGAGCTCACCACCTCCTGAGGCAGTCCAGTCTGTTCTGTCACTAATCAGCTATGACAGTTCCAAGTATCTTCCTTCAGCTGAGCTGCAGCCTCTGTTCCTGGGGCTGTCCAGTCCTGCAGTCAGCAGTGGGTCCTACTTTGGCTACATGACCCTCAGCCAACCTGGCTCCATGGTCATTTCTCATCCCCGGTCCATCAGTTCAGGTCCTTCCAACGCCCCTGTGAGCCCTATTTCAGTGTGGAGGGCACATCAGGCCCACCTTCCCGTGTACACAGGCACCTCTGTGCTCTAGAGACGCAGGCCTGGCTGGGAGGCCGCTCTGCAGGAGCCATAGCTGAGGCCCAACTGTTGCCAGGACCCTTCTGGCCTTTGGAGGGCACTTTCTACCTGAACTCCCACTCCTATACAGTCAGCTCTTGAGGTAGCCATGGTAACCACTCTCCTGGGCAGCCCCGGAGCCTTGGCACTGTGTACCACTGGGTTCGCCAGACCCTCCTTGCTAGAATGGGAGCACAGTATGAGTATGACAGGCCCACTGACCATGGCCACTTGTGCAGGGACCTCCGTGACAGGATGTGTCCTGCCGCTGCCGAGATGATCCATGTGGCCTAAACAGAGCCTCTCTGGGAGAAGCTGGGATCAGGTGTGGCTCCCTGGAAGCCGTCAGCCCACAGATTACAACCTGGGCCTCATAGTCAAAACGTGGGCAATCATAGCAAGATCCTGAAAGTTTGCAACACCTGCTGGGGGAAGTGTCCGGCCCCCACTGGACATGGTATTCCTATCTTTGTAGATTTCATTTACAAAGGGGTGGCAGGGAAAAGTCGGTGTTAAAATGAGGTCCAACTAGCAATTTCACTCCTAGGTTCAAACAAACACTTAGAATGTCCATGGAACACCCTGCATGGCAGCCAAAGGGTGGAAATAACCTCAGGCTTGCTGCCGGATGAAAGAAAAAGCCACATGTGGCCTCCCCTTGCAGGGGAATATCAGGCAGCCCTAAAAAGACAGGAACCCCGAGGACCAGCCAAGTGATAGAAGCCAGGCACGCAAACACAAAGACTGCATGATTCCGCTTATAGGAGAGGCCCAGACCAGGGGCTGGGCGAGGGAAGTCACCGTTTAATGTGGCCCGATGAAAGAGCTCTGGGGCTGGGTGGTGATAACGACGGCACGACCCTATGAGTGGTCTTAATGCCCCTGACCTGCACGCTTAAAAATAGAAGTCTACATATTATGTGTATTTCAGCACAGTAAGAAAATCCTGGGGATGGAAGAATGATGAAGTGTGGACACTCCCTGCAGTGTGGATGAACCTCGAAACCACGTTGCTGAGTGGAAGGAGCCAGACCAAATGGGCCACGCACTGTATGGTTCCACTTACATGAAGCACCCAGGATGGGCAACTTCACAGGGACGAAAGCACGTGGGCTGCAGGCAGGGTGGTGGGCGTGACACCTAATGTGCGACAAAAACCCTTTGGGATCAGAGAGTGGCAACGGTTGCCCAATATTGTGAACATGCGAAATGCTGCTGATTTGTGCACTTAAAATGATAACTTTTAGGTTATGTAAATTTTACCTCAGTTAAAAAATAAAACCCCAAACAACCCAGGTGGGACCCCTCGGCAGGCAGGGAAGAGAGAAGGGAACAGGTCTGAGCTGTTCTCTGCAGACTCGTGGGAGATGGGGAAGACCCCCAGGAAGGGTGCTGGACCCTCCCCGGCCTTGCCCCAGGCACTGGCCTCTCCGGCCCTGATATTTTCAATGTCCACCAAGGACTCTCTGAGCCGGGGCATGGGCTCCCCACAAAAGGGGCCCTTCCCGTGCCCTAGGCCAGCAAGACCCTGCCCTAGCAAGGTCTCCCCTAGAGGAAGAGGGACACAGAAACCCAAGAAAGTCCCACAGCCCGTGCTGCACGGTTCCTGCAGGAAAACCCAACCCTACGCCCACCCCGTCCCATCATCAAAGGTGCAAGGTTCTTTGCACATTTGCAAAAACCAAATACATCCAAACTCGCTGTGCTTAAAGGTCTGCCTGCTTGGTGTCACCCCCTCAAGGAAATAGGCCTTCTTTTACGATGCCTGGAAAGTGCAGGAATGAATAAGGGAAATGCAGTTGCAGTGGAAACCCAGAGCTAGGGCATCCTAAATGCTCCTGTGGGTGGACACTACCACCCTGACACTGCCTTGCAGCTCCTGTGGCCAGCTGTGGTTGTTTTTAACACCTGTGCTCCTTCTTCCAAAACAAAGCCAGCCATCCCTCTCCCTGGGGCCACAGGTGTGCTCTGGCTGGACCTGAACTGCAGGTGCCACAAATACCACCAGCCAGGCAGGGTCCCCGGAAGACAGTAGATATGCAGGGGAAAGAAAGCAAAGCGGTCTGCAAGCTGGAGGGTCTAGAGCTTTCTGGGTACAAAGGAGCATCTTTGGTCAGAGGATCCTGGTAGAGAAAGAAGCACTTCTTACCTGGAAGTATCGAAGCTGTCGTACGAGCCCACCGTGTAGTGCCTGAAGAGTTTCTTGCTGCGATCTGCACGGGTTTCTGTACAGAGAGGGAAGAAAAACATTGCTTAGACAGGTTGAGGTCCCAGGATGCTAAACCCACAGGAGGCTAATGGGGCCTCTTTCTTAGCCCCATGAAGCATGAGATTCGCTCTCCTGGGGAGTGGTCTGGGAAAAACATGTAGTCTGGTTCTGGACTTTGCTAACTTTGGGGAACGTATATGAGCCTGTGCTGGCCATTGATGAGCCGAGAGTTCTGCTTCGGATGGAGGCAGACTCCTGTAGGCCCCAGCCCCCAGAGGAGGCAGGAAAAGTGTCTGCCCAGCTGGGAGGGCAGAGCAGCTCTGGCTCAACAGCCACAGCCCACTCCACACGTGGAACCTGCTAGAACAGTGTTCCGAAGTGATGCCCCTGAGCCCTCGGCAAATGTGACAACTGCAAATGACTGCCTCTGGGAAAAGAAAGAACGTTTCTTGTTATTTTGTTGATTGTAGTTGCTTTGTCAAAAAAAACCCCAACAAACATGATTAACATTTCTAATTAAGTCCTCTGCCTGCCTCCCTTACTCAGCAGATTTAGCGTAAATTTCATGGGAAATGATATGAGCAATGCAACTAGATTTAATAAATGACCCAGTGCGGGAGGCAGAAAAAAAATCTCACAACACAGATACTTGAAATATGGCGGTTCCTGATTTACTGTTTAGATATTTTCCTCCCAAATAAGATTTCCTGCACAATTCCCTTCCTAAACCCAGCAAAACATTCAGAGAAATTATGCAACTGACTTCAAATAAATGCCCTGAAATCTAATTTAAACTCTGTAAATAACCTCTCTGTTGTCAGCCTCTGCCATCTCATTTCTGAGGTAGATGTTTCTTTGTCTTGAACCCCCAAATGCACACTTGCAGTTCAAAAGTGAACACCAGTGAGGGTGATGAGAACTGGCTCCTTTATAGCGCAAGAGCTCCTGAGAAGCACATACCCCCGTTTCTGTACAGGGTAGGGTTGCCATGGGGTGGGAAGGGGATGAGTGTCCCAAGCCCAAGATTGCATTTCTCAGCTGCCCTAGTGCCTGGGTGAGGCTATGTGAGCACATGCAGGGTGGGGAGGAGACAGGTGTCCCAAGCCCATGACTACATTTCCCAGCTGCCCTAATGGCTGGATGTAGCAATGTTAGCAGTTCTCACCAATGGGACACAAGCACATGGGTTGGGGGAGAAGGGAGGCATCCCCGGCACAGGACTACATTTCCCAGATGCCCTTGCGCCTGGTATGGTCACGTGAACAGTGCTCACCGATGGGATGTGAGCACACAGGGGATGGGAAAAGGTCCTGCCCTAGCCTAGGCTTCTGGAAAAGCCAGTGTGTTTTCCCTGCCAGCTCCCAGCTCAGGCTTCCAAGGTCCCGGAGGATGGTAGAGTCAACAGCTGGAGTCAAGATACTTTGGTCTCTGTGCACTGGACTGTTACACGAGCAAGAATTAAATTTCTGTTGTAGTAAGCTGTGCTCTTCAGAGGTACCTGTTCCAGCAGCCAGCACTGCCCTATCTGACATGCAAGACAAATGGCCCGTGACTTAGCCTCCACCTGCCTCTCCACCCCTTCCCCATGACTCCCTACCCCAGCCTCAGAGGCTCTGAGGATTCAACACTGATGATTCCTTCAACACTTACAACATCTCCATCACCATCATCATCACCACACTCAATGAGCACTCCCCATGCACCAGGCCCTGCTGTGAGGACATTTGCATATTTTATTGTTAAATGGCCTTGATCACCAAATGTGGGGGTGGGGAGATGCACACGCCACTCTGCAGGCGCCCTTGAGTCCAGCTAGGGTCAGCTCGTCTCCTTCCCACTCCACTGAGTGCCACTCTGCAAAGCCTTGCTCAGGACTGTAGGTGCCCTCTCCAGGAAGGTACATGTTATTTAAAAGAATAAACTCATTTAAGCTTAGAGCACCCTGCTATCTTAAGTGTCCACCTGTGTACCCTATATCACTCCGTACTCATCAACCGCCCCATACTCCAGTATTAAAGTAACATGATGTGATGGTCTTCAATGCAATGCTCTGACACTTACTAACGTTTATCTCTTTTCACAGAGCTAATTAAAAGCAATGACATTATATGAGCAAAATAAGCAATTTAAGAAAAGTCATACATTATATGTAAATAGACTGCCAAAAATAAAGTTGCCAATAATACAAATTTCCGTCACTTTGTTATATATAAAAAAGGTTACTGAGATATAAAAATTTTGGACTTCTGACTTAAAATAGCTAATGCGCTGTCATCCTCTGCCCGCCTCTGTCTCTTTGCATCATCACCATCTCTATTCTCACTGACATCTGCTGAGTCCTTCCCTGGATCTGTGGCCACTTAAACACATCAGGGAGGTGGGACTGGCTAGATCCATTTTATGGATTAGGACAGTAAGGGCTGCCAAGACAAAGTCACATACCCACGTAACAGTGGGCATGGCAGGAACATGGGTGCCAACATCCACATTTCTCACTACATCATACTCTCAGATCCTAGGAGAGGGTCCAGATGACCCTGTGCTCTCCACAATGCTCAAGGATGGGGACTTGGCCTTGTTTCTCTCTGTATCTCCCACTGTCTAACCCCTAGTAGATATGCAATGCCAACTCTTGCCAACATAACTGAAAGTACAATTGGGTGATAAGTGTACAAAACACATCACAACCACCCACCATCAGAGTGGCCTGAGTGCATGGGACCCTCACCAGGCCAGGCCCTGGGCCAGACAAGCTGCACACACCTCCTGTACTCAGTGTCTGGACCAACTGTGCTCAGATGCCATGTGCCTTCCTTGCTCTCCTCCTTGACACCCTGAATTCTGTCCACATATAATTTCAGTCATCATTTGTCAGATCCCCCTAGGAGCCAGGCCCTATGCCCCTAGTGTGGTAATTGGAAGAACTCAGTAGGGTGGTGCCTCAGGCTCTGCTCTGTAGGGCTTAAGACCTTAGAGCTAGCTGAAGAAGGAGCCCAAGGATCCTGGCTCTCCTGGGGTGGTGAGTGGGGTCTCAGCAGTCAGATGGCAATGTGAAAGGAGGATAGGTTGATATGCCTCTAGTCAGGCTGGGCCTGGGCCATCTATGTGTAAAGGTAAGTGAGCCTTGGACCTTTTTATGGGGAAGCAGAATAGCTCCTAAAGCCAATGAAGGCCCACAGGGACTGGCCATTAATTCTTATTATTACTCTTAACTACCTCTGTCCCGTAAGTCCCGATGTGGTGGCTTTGTGCTGTTTGTCTAGGGAACAGCATGTTGCAGAGAGCCAACTAGAGCAGGTTTCTGGCTGAGGTCAGGGGCTGCATGGTCAAGAAGGAGGGGGGAGAGTGTAGTGGAACATGTGTGTGAGTGTACATGGGCATGTGTTCACCAGAGGATGATAATATTTCAAAGAGGGAATGATTTCTAGGCCAGGTCAGTTAGCCACTGGTCACCAGATTTTGGGCTTTTACAATCAATACAATTTTAAACAGTGAGGAAGGGTAGACCAATGCAAGTTTTCAATTTGGCTCAGTAAAAAACATTAAAAACAATAAATTCCCCTCTGCTGTCACTATAAGAGAAAGGGGCCCTTTAGAAAAGACATTATCTTTGACTCCTAGTAAACAAGCCTTCCCTGTCCTAAGCTCCCAGAAACATTCACACTGCACTGGGTTGTAGAACTGAGGGGCAGCGAAAGGGACATTATCATCATCATCACAGTCATGACTACCATCACCACAATCATCACTGTCATCATCATCCTCACTACCACCATCACCATCACAGTCATGACCACCATCACTACCATCATCACCATGGTCATTACCATCATCACTGTCATCAGTGTCATCATCATCACCACCACCACCATCACAATCATGACTACCATCACTAACATAATCACAATGGTCATAACCATCATCAACACCACCAGCATCACTGTCATCAGAGTCATCATCATCACCACCACCACCACCACCATCACGATCATGACTACCATCACTACCATCATCACCATGGTCATTACCATCATCACTATCATCAACGTCATCATCACCACCACCACCACCACCACCATCACCATGGTCATTATCATCATCACCATCACTACCATCATCACCATGGTCATTACCATCATCACCACCACCGTCATCACTATCATCAATGTCATCATCATCACCACCACCACCATCACAGTCATGACTACCATCACTAACATCATCACCACCACTGTCAACAACACTGTCATCAGTGTCAGCACCATCACCATCACAATCATGACCACCACCATCACAATCATCACTGTCATCATCAGCATAGTCATCATCATCCTCACCATCCTCACCACTAACACCATCACAGTCATGACCACCATCACTATCATCATCACCATGGTCATTACCATCATCACTGTCATCAACGTCATCATCATTACTACCTCCATCACAATCATGACCACCATAACCATCTTCATCACTGCTATCATCATTGTAGTCATTACCATTGCAGAAGACATTTACTGCCAAGCGTGTAACACTCTGCCTAATTATCTGCTTATTTTACTAAAATTAAGTCTTTCACCTTATTGAGTCTTCATGCAACATCCCATGATAAGTAGATTTCCTGCCCCCGTTTTATAAAAGTAGCAGGCATGACAATGTGGGACTCAGAGATATCCAGTTCTGCCACTGTCTGCATATCTGCATCTCTTTGTCTGCAAAGTGGGGGTCACAACAACCCCCACCCACAAAGAATAGCTGATGAGTCAGTGTGGGAACATGTGACATGGAAAGTGCTATTACCACGTTAGCTACTATTGGCACAGCTACTGTTCCTCAAACTAGGAGGCTCTGCTTCTCAAGGTGGCCTTCCAAGGTCACACAGTCCATGAATGGCAGACTTGTGCCTCCATGCCTATATGACAGCAATTGACAGCTGCAACCTCTGGAATGTTTACTCGGTTACACGAGTTCTAACAACTTCAACTGCTAGAGCTCAATATTGTTCATAAGTAAGGAGGGTGAAGCTCAGGGAGGTTAAGTGAGTTGACTAAGGTCACCAAGCTAGGCAGTGGCAGAGCCAGTCCACAGTATAGCCTCCTGGGTCAGTGTTTACTTGGGTGCCATCTCTAGGAGTGTCCTGCCTAAAACCAGGTGGTCTCATCATCGTATTGTACATTGTACTTACCCTTACCCCATCTCAGTTTCCAACCTGGGAAGGTAGGGGTGGGTGAATGGTCCCCAGGATTCTGTCCCCACCATTAGGGCATGGGCCTCATGTCACGTCCAGGCTTGGTCCCACTGGGACCTGCTATGCAATGTGCAGGGAGGCAGGACATCCACCCTCACCTGCCAAGATGCACAAGTGTGGCCCATGTTGGATGCCCCTGAGCCCATCATTAGCAATGAGTGACCCACAGCTTTTCCAGGCTCACTAGATCTCACCAGTGCAAATGTGGGTCACAAATAGACATCCACATTTGAAAGAAGCATGAGGGAGAAGCAGGTTAGAGCCAAATCAACCTCTCTGCAGCCAGTAGGACCAAAGAATGCTGGATGTTTCCTCTCCCCCAGGAGCTCTTCCTGGACTCAGCAGAAGCCCCTGCTGATAAGTGGACTTTGTGGGCAACTGTGCAGCCCTGTCCCTCCTCCTCCCATCCAGGCAGCAGTGGGGCTGGGAATGTTTGCTGCCTGAGAACCTGAGTACATGCTACTGTGCACCCCCTGCCCTTTGGTGGGCCAGACTGTTCCACCCCCTGCCATGTGATCAGGTGAGGCCACCTAGCTCTGGGCTCTCGTGGTTGGCATGGGAGCATGGCTGGACCACATCTTTGACTGCAGTGAGCAACAGGCTCAAGGTGGCCCAATGACTCCCCCAGAACAACACAATGCTAATCCTACTGTTGGGAGTCCCATATCTGAGGCCAGTAGGGACAGAGGCTGTTTGAGGACGGTGGTGCAGTCACAACAGTGCGGGGGCTAGACAGGGACAGAGAGACCTAAATAGAGAGGGGCCGCCTGCCCTGACGGCTAGGCTGGAAACCCTGGACACAGCTGTGCTGCACCCCTCACTCACACAACCTCAAAATGTGCTTGTCGGCATCAGACACCTTAGATTTATTTTGTTTATGATGGAAAGTGCTTGCAACGAACCACACAGTAACACGCTAACTCACTGTGCCCAATGGCCAGAAAGCAGCCCCCAAGGTGTGGTGCATACACTGATTTTGGGCCCTTGTTTCATCCGTGGGGATGATGCTTCATCCCTTCACTGCAGGAAAGTCCCAGTAAGGCTACCCCTCAGGAGGCTGGCACCCGCCCCATCCACAGGGACACACGTGTGCAGCCCAGGCTGGACACCCTGGAGCCTGTCACTAGCCATGAGAGACACATGGCCCATGCAGGGCCAGTTGGTCTTTTGTATGAGGTGTCCTGAAGTCTGGATGCTGAGGAAGGTAAGCATGGTGTCCTTTTGGAGACAAGGTGGAAGGACACAAGCTGTGGCCACTAGAGGCCACCATTCCAGCCACAGGAAGAAAGTGATCCCAGGAGTGAAGCAGCTCACAGGGGAAGGCAGAGCTGGGGAGAGTCAGTCACAGGGACTGTGATGCCTAGAGCCCCTGGAGTGCGGCTCTGGTGGTTGCCCAGCTACTCATCAACTATTTCCAGCTCTCCTCCCCCTGGGAATGTGGTCAGACTCCATTTCCTGGCTCTTCTGTGGCTGGGTGGATCCTTGTAATTAGTTTTAGACAATGTAATTTTGAATGGAAATGACTTATGTTACCACCTGGCTGGAGCATCTAGCATAGCCTTTTTGCCCTGGGGCATGGAGACTAACTGTGTGAGGTGCTGGATCTTCTGCCAGTCTGGGTCCCCAGGTCAGCCCCCAACTGATGTACTGTGAACCAGTGGCATGAATGAGAAATAACCCTTTGTTGTTCCCAGCCACTGAGACTGAGGGATGTTTGTTACTGCAGCTTCACTTGGAGAAGCTGGCTGATAATGTCTGTTCATGGCCTTCTCCGTGCTGCAAGGGGTCACATCCCAGGGGGATATCACCAATGGGTTACTGTCACCAGTGACCAGAAGAGTCCTAGCAAGGTGGGGCGGGAAGATCAGACAAAATGAGGCCTGAATTTGCCCTCATCTTGGAAAATGCCCCTACTTTATTGGAGAAAAGTAGAAAACCACCTAATGGACAATAAGGGTGCATCCCATTAAATGTGTATGAGCCAGGGCAATGGCAGCATATACCTTTACATGTATCAAAGGAAGAGGCCTCTTTACTTATGACAAAGAAGGCAAACAGATTAACCATCTGAGAGGCAAGTATTGACCTGTCTGTTTCCTTAACCACAGAGAAGGTTTGGCAATGTTTTTGTAGCTTCCCATAGCTTAGGGGCCAGCAGTCATTATCACTCTAGTCTGAACGATGATCGTCTCTTGTCCAGCCTGATGCTGTAGCCTCCTGCCTCCCTGCTTCCCTGCCCATCCCTCCCCTAACTGATCCACACTCCATACAGCAAATAGAATGAGCTTTTAAAAATGTAAATTAGGGGATTTTAAGCTCTGCTGCTTAACATTTTCCAACCGTTTCTCAATGCAATTAGACTTCCGTTCAGGCATTTCTCAATGACACAGGTGGCCCTGCAGTGTGGCCCTGCCTGTTTCTCCACTTTACTCCCCCCTATCTTTCCACTCCAGCTGTGTCAGCCTCCCCTTTTGTTCCCAGAACAGGATGAGTTTGTGGGCACTGCAGGGCCTTTGTACTTGCTAGACTTTGGAACATTCCTTTTCCAGTTCAAATTTCACTGCATGGCTCAACCTCCAGCCTCTACACCCAGCCTGTCCCATGTGCTGAGAAACATGAATTCTAGTCCCCGCTGAGGCAGTGACCACGTGTGACCTTGTCACTTTGCCTTTCTGGGACTTCACCTTCCCAACTATATAAGAGAAACTTGGACAGACAACCCCCTGGGCTCCTGTATTTCTCAATATGACACATTCCCCAGTTTCTGGGGACTCATTCCCTTCCTAAGAAAGGGCCCTGAGTTTGGGCACCTCTCACACTAAGCAAGTAAGCATGTGTACCTTGATAGCTGTTTCTGAGTATGGCCTAGAAAAATCTGCATTGAAAAGAAAAAAATAATCCACAAACCTAGAAATCCCATTTCATATACCTCTTGGGACTTACGAAAGGCAGTGACAGATTGCATGACAAGCTTCAGCCTGTCAGCATTTAAAATAGCCCTTTAAGCAGAGCTGCTGGGAAGAGGAAGTTTGGCAAGGAAGCGGGAGTAGGGCGTCCAGCGGGGGGCGGCGGGGGGTGCTGCTAATGTCCACTAATCCTGGGCTGTGACTGTTTTCTACAGGAGAAAATGAAGAGAAATCTTCTCAAAGAAATTTACTAAGACTATGAAATGCCAAAAACAAATTCTCAAGGATGTGCAGGGAGGAATAGACTACAGGGCTAGGGACACAAGTGGGGACAGGGTCCTGTGAACATGCTGACACTTTCTCACCCCAGCATGTTCCGTGGGGGACGTGGACTCACAGCTGCCTGTATTTAAACAGCAAATTGAGCTTGAATCCCCTGCTAGGAAACAACCTCAGTTTTCTCATCTGCAACATGGGCCCACAGCAGGCTCTGCTTTACAGGGCTACGGCGAGGACAACACGGAAGCACACTTCTAAATAAATCCCTTCCCCATTGCCTGGACTAGGGAAGCTGTGGCTGCTGTTTGCCTGGGAATCCACTTTAGTCTTTCTGGTCCACGAGCCTCCAGCAGAGGAAGGACGCCCCTGTCCCCAGCCACTCAGCTTCACACCCCACTTAGAGCAGGCTGGACCATGAGAAGGCAGCGTGCCAGGCCAGGCCAAACAGACCCTCTCCTGGGACTGTGGAACAGATGCAGTCAGTCATCTATTCCCTGTCTGAACCGAGGACATCTTGATGCAAGAGGTGAGGCCATCACTGTGACCACACAGGTGGAGGGACCGGGGAACTTCCAGAGCCGCAGGAGGCTGGGCTATGCCTTCGCAAGTCCACCAGCCTCAGGCCAGAGTCTGTTTCTTCCTATTACCCAGCCTTGCCAAGTTGAATACCTCTTACAACCGAAAGAGTGCTGTCCCTCAGCCGCCTGTCACACTGGGTGGAAACTGCAGTTACCCAGTGTTCCTAGACCTCATCTCAGATCCTGCCTTGCTGGCCAGTCCACCCAAAAGTGCTGCTAAGAGGGATGGCCCTGGACACTGCAGGGTTCTGGGCACCCTGGCCTCAAATCCTAAGTCTCGGAACAAAATGGGGCCATTCCATGTCATCCTCACTCCCAGGGGCAGCATGCTCCATAATGGGGACTGCTGGCTGCTGACATTTCCAGATTTTCTTCTGTCAAAGAGTAGCGAACATGACCAGATAGATGGAGGGCAGTGGGCATGAGAGGGCTCCAGATGCCTCCTGTCTCCATGACAAAGACAGAAAAGCCTGGGACAGGGCCTTGGCCATGGTAAAGCTGAGTTCCAATGCTGGTGAAACGCTTCTGGGCCAGGTGGCCCTGGTCCATCCCCTGTGGCTATCCCTCCAAGGCCTTGAGGGTTGCATACAGTCAGACGCCGAGCTTTCCTCAAGTGCTATGCCCAAATTTACTTTGTTTAATTGACAATAAGCACAGAAACTATAGGACATCTGTAAGATGATGCCATGCATTTTGAACAGAAGATTAGAAGACATGTTGATGAACAGATCCTCTGCTCACCTACAGAGCAGGTTTTAAAACACAAAAGAAAAATCCAAATGCATGCGAATTCTGAACAGGTGAGTGAGGAAGGTGGCTGAGGAGAGCTAAGTTGCATGAGCTAAAGCCCTGAGGACACCTGCATACGGCCCCACGGCCCTGGCAGGCTGCCTGCCATGCCCTCTGCCCCATGGTAGGATTCCGGCTAAGGGCGGCTGTGGCTGCTCCCTTGGGAAGCGGGATGGGGGGCCAAGGTTATGTTTGACCCAGCCTACAGAGGAGCAGAGTCACAGTGAAGGGTAACATTGCACGTGAATGACAAAGGGCTAGCTGGATGCCCACAGCCATCCTAGTGTCCTCTGGGGGACACTCAGCACAACCCCGAGGTGACACTGCAGGAAACCCAGGTCATAGATACAGGTGCTGAGGCAGGACGCAGTCCAGGGAAGGCCCAGGGGTTCAGCACAGGGCTGGATGGAACGTGAGCTGTCAGCACAGCCTGCTGGGGAGGTGCCCACAGGCATCATGAGATCGAGGGCTGGAGAGAGACCTGGGGAATCCTTGGGGGTGAGGCCACGAGGTCACCTAGCACAGAGGCAGGGGAAGGACCTGAAACCGAGCCTAGGGACCCCAACAGGGCAGGTGGGCCAGAGTTAGGCACAACTATAGCAGCCCTGTGTGGTGGGGTCCTTCCTGCCATTCAGAGGGCTCAGGGTCACCCTGCTGGCAAGGTGGCTGGGCCATCCAGCCCTCCGCATGTGCAGGTGGCCCTCCCGCATGGCCTCCTGTGACCTCCCTCGAGTTGTAAATCAGATACCGCTTGGGCTGCGTCTGGGCTGCTAAGCCAAATGCGGGCTCAAAACCACAAGGAGAAAAGAAATTACTGATGAGGATGAAAGACAGAAATAACTTTCTTTTTAAAACCAAAGATGCAGATGAGGCTCCTTGAAAAGAGGAGAAACACGCAGACAGGAATGCCGGAAGCGAGTGGAGCCTGGAGGCAGGAGCCAGGAGCCAGGCCCAGGCCACCACTGCTGGGCCACCTTCTCCGCTCTGGAGAGCTGATGGAACGCTGGCCCACAGCAAAGGGGGCAGGAGGTCGGAGCTTCTCATTCAACCAAGAGGTGCAGAACTTAGATTTAAAAAGAAATCCGTATCACACTAGCTTGGCTCGTACACTCCTGTGCTAAGTCAGGGGCAGGTCATCCACTGAGCACCTCCTGTGTGCCCAGTATTGACTTTGCAAAGGAAGGAAGGGGGAAATAAAGACCCTGCTGTGAAACCACAGGCAGACATCCACACCACAATGACCCAGTGATGTCGAGGGGACTGGGCTCAGTGGCCTCAAATAACATAGACGTAACATCTCCAGTTCTGCAGCAACCTGGGTCCAGCTGGACTAAGATTAAAGTGTCTGTGGGGCTGTTTCTTTCTGGAGGCTCAAGGAGAGAACCTGCTGCCTGGTCCAGCATCTGGAGGCCACTGTGCTCCTTGGACCCTGGGCCCTTCTCCCATCTCCAAGGCCAGATGAGGGAGGTCAATTCCTTTGTCACACTGCATCACATCACCCTGACCCTGAACCCTGCTTCCCTTTCCAGGGATCGCTGGGATCACACTGAAGCCACCCAGATAATCCAGAATAATCACTCCATCTTACAGTCAGCTGGGAACAACCTAATTCCCTCCACGACCTCAATTCCCCTTGGACATGTCGGGTGGCATATCCAGCTTCTGAGGACCAGGATACGAATGCCTCTGTGAGCCACTTCCTGCCCCCCAAAACCACAGAGGGATGTGCCTGTAGCATGGCTGAGCAAGCCCTGCTCGGAATGTCATTCAAAACCCCAAGAGCAAAGGAACTTGGAATAGGTCTGCAGGTCAGAAACCACGGAGCGAAAGTCGTGGTTTCCAGGACATGCATTTCCCTGTACCCAGACACAAGACAAAGCTCAGTTCAAATTCTCACTCTGCCACTTACAGTGAGACCTAAGCCCAGGGCTCAGTGCCTCTGAGGCTCCGTCTCCCCCTTCTGCCATGGGGGCCCCGGTCTTTCTTCCAGAAGCCTGGCAGTGTGCCCTGTGCCCAGCAGCCCTGCAGGGTGAGTCCTCGCCCAGCTAACAGAAGATGGCTCTGCACAGATGGCCTTCCCCCCAGTCTGCTGTGCCACGTGCTTGGGGGACCACACTCTCCTCCAACCACACTGGTTTCCAGTGGTGAAAGCTGCCTGTTAGGGGGGAACACAGCACCAACAAGAAACCGAGTCCTTGGCTTCTACTTCCTCTCTGCCGCCGGAATTTTGCTTGTTCCTCTCCGGGTGTGAGTGCACGCATTTGGGGTGTGTGCCACCCAATCTGCTCTTCCTCCCTACATGGTATAGACCAGCCTGAGTCACACACCTGGGGCAAGGGGCAGCAGGAGATTTGTTTAAAAGAACCACGTGCTGTGATTTCCCTTAACATGAGTGTGGGTTTGTGTGGGTGGGGAGATGCCAGCCCCGCCGGGCACATGCCAGCGGGGCGCCAACTTTCTGGCACCACGCAGTGGCCACAGCGAAGGACTCCATAAACCAGAGGCAAAGTTGGAGGATACTAGCACATCCGGCTGTTTTTCCCTGCCCTGATAAACAGAAATCATTTCAGAGAGCTGGCCACTCCTGGCATGATTTTTTTCTGAGTCATCTTGGGTAATTGCTAGTTGTGCCACAAGATGACAGAAAACACCTTAGGAACAAACACGGTTGTGCTATTGACTTGTCACTTTACAAAGCAGCACGTTTTCTGGGTGCAGCTTCATACCCCATGGCGGTGGGGTTTGGGCGTGGACCAGCTGAGGCCCCCACAGAGGCGGCTCCACACACTGCAGCGAGGGAGAGGTGAGCTCACACGCCTGGGAGCCTCGGCACCGGCACAAGGGCTGCAGCTGTGGCTCTGCTGGGTGATCAGGAAGTGGGCAGCATGCAGGGAGGGAGAAAGGCAGCCAGTGAGCAGAGTCTGAAGAAGAGGACAAGAGGGAGCCGTCCCGGCAGCATGGGGCCGCCATGGCCACCATCATGGTCTTGATCTGTCCTTATGCATCGTCCATCTACCGTCCTCATGCGCCACGTGTGCCATTCTAAGTGTAAAACACACGGGCTCCTTGGAATGCTCCCGGCAATGGGATAAATACCAGCATCGCCCTGCACTGTGCCCTGAGGAAGCGCAGATCCGACCTGGGCATGTGTGCCAGTGCCCACTCTCTGAGCCACTGCCCTGTGTGGTTTCTACACCTGGCCCTGTGCTGGGCACTTTCAATCTGTTGACAAAGGCTCCCTCAGCTCACTCAAGAGCTATTCTCAACACCATCTCCTTTTCCTTGCCTAGGGCTGGAAAGCCTAGCACCAGATCCACTGCCTCCTTCTTGGCCAATGAGAGAAGGAGATAGGCGTCTGCTGGGAGGGGCTTCCTTTCCCCAAACTGAGCCTCCCAGAGCCACTTCCCCTTTCCCTGAATGGAATGTGGAAATAGGAGGCCCAGGACAAGGAGAGCGGAGAGAGAACCATAGTCCCAGATGGCACTGTGGGGCAGCCGTGGCCCCCAACTCCTGTTGGGTGAGACAAGTCAAACCTATGAGCAACGGTTTCCAACGTCTCTCCTTCCACTAGCCAATTACAGGGCTAAGTACAAGGTCACACCTTATTTTGCCATCAACAGCAGTAGGCAACAGGCACCGTTGTTATAACAACCCCTTAACAGATGAGGAAACTGAGGCACGGGGAAGCTAGCTGATGTTTTCCTGTCAAACAGTCAGTGAGTGGGCTCGGCGCCTGTGGCTCAATGAGCTAAGGCGCCAGCCACGTACACCTGAGCTGGCAGGTTCGAATCCAGCCTGGGCCCACCAAACAACAATGACGGCTGCAACCAAACAGTGAGTGAAGGAACTGGTGGTTCGGCTGCCATCCTGATAGTCCTACAGCTGCACATGCAGAGACCTCATGAGATAAGCATTCTGCCCACACAAAACGAGGTGCGATTTGATCATTTTCAAGGTCACCTGACAGGTAAACATCAGAGCTGGGATCCAAACCCAGGTTTCCTGTCTCTGTGATCAGGCCACATCCTCCCTACAGCACTTTTCTGGGGGTGGAGGGGATAAGGTCTTGCTCTGCTGCCCAGGCTAGAGGGCCGTGACACCAGCCTAGGCCACAGCAGCCTCAAACTCCCGGGCTCAAGCAATCCTCTTGCCTCAGCCTCCTGAGTAGCTGTGACTACAGGTGCCCACCACCTAACTGCTTAAAATACTTTTAGTAGAGACAGGGTCTCACACTCTTGCTCAGGCTGGTCTCAAGCTCTTGGGCTCAAGTGATCCTCCCACCTTGGCCTCCCATGGAGCTGGGATTACAGGCAGTAGCCACCAGGCCCAGCCCACTAGAGCAGTTTTGTAAAGGAAAAAAAATCTCAGTCGCTCCCAGTAGCTAGTCCTCTTTGTGATACTACCTTGGAGATTTATCAGGGAATGCAAAGAAAACCTAGAATCAGAGGCGCTCAGAGGAAGGACCCACAAAGATGCTCCCTTCTTTTAAGACCAATCCGGGATTTGCCCAAGGTCGTACTACCCACACTTACATCCTTTGCTGGCTGATGGGAGTTTGGTGGACACTGCCTGCCCTGGGCACCTGGCACTCACGGGCAGGGAGTCTGGAGTTCTCTTTTGCCCACCTCCACTTTTCTCATAGCTCTCTGGCCAAGCCAGTCTGGGGACGCCACTGGAGGGGAGGCTATGTGCAGTTCTGGCACCATTTCCCAATCACCTCCTTCCCAAATTGGTTGGACAAATGAATAGTGCTGTTGGCTGTCAATGAGTTGGTTTCTACTCTGTAGTAATTAGAATGTTTTAAAAAAAAAAAAACAAAAACCAGCCCAGGAGCTGGGTAGAAGCATGGATACCAATGCCTCGAGCCAAACTAGCAGTTTAAATGGAAATTAGAGTAAATGGATGAATGTGGGCCTGATTTGCATGTTGTTGATTAGCTGGGTTGGGAGTGTCCATGCCAAAATGGGCTCTCATTTTCCAGAACTGTTCTCTTTTCTCTCTCCATAATAAGGGAGCAGCTGACGACCCCCTCTGCCCCTGTGGCCTGGGCTAGAGTCACAGTGGAGGGCAGGGGCACGCTGCCAGGTGCTTTCCCTCTTCTACCCTTTCAACGTCCTCTTGGCAGGGACATCACCACCTGCCCACAGAGATGCAGCCCCAGAAGGTGAAATGCCATGGCCAAGGGCACGCAGGTGCGAGCAGCACTGCCTGGATTTAAATCCAGGAATGCAATGGGGGCGGGAGGATTCTTTTTAGCTCTATAATCTTTTTTAAGGATACTGGCAGCTGAAGGCTTAGGAAATAGGACATCTAGAAAAAAGAAGACCTGTTGAGCTGAAGGAGACCGCCCCGCTGTGTGGGAGACGGCTGAGTCTGTAGGGAACCAGACCTTGGATCACCAGAGCTCACCAATAAAAGAGGACCTGGATTTATCCCTAATCAGGGTGGGTTTTGGGGGAGGGTGAGGTGGATCCCATTGGCACTAAAAGGGAACACAATGACCCTTCCTGGCAGTGACCTTAACGAGGAAGCCCAGACCCTCCAAGACGCCTTCCCTGCACTCCACCAACATGGGGCTGTAGCCCTGCCCAGACGTCTGATACCCCACAAAGCCCCTGGGCTGTCAGGTGGGTGAGGACGAGCTGGTAGGGCTGGGCAGGGTGGTGGTGGTCACCAGAATGTTGGCAATTCATGGCTCACATTAATAAGCAAGGTCTGGGAGGAAGACTCCCTAGAGTGCCCCCGCACAGATCCCCTAAGGTAGCCATCTCCCCTGTCCTCTGCCCTTGTGAGCAAGAGGGAGCAGGTGGTAACAACCTATTGCAGAAGTTGGCGAGAGCAATGCTCCTGCAAATGCACACGGTGTGGCCCTATCTCAGCTGTCCCAAAGCTGAGGGAGCAGAGTCCACTTGGTTAGAGAAGCACCACCAACTAGCTATGCTGTCTCTGGAGACGGGCACATGGCCTGGTTTGGGAGGCACCCTGCCCTGTGCCACTTTTGTGGGGACTTTTGGTATGGTTTGCCGGATAAGAAAGAACACACAGGAACAAGAACAATCGAAGTGTTTAGCCGACCTACCTCCCAATGCAATCGACCTCCCTTTGAGGTTAACCGCAGCGCTCACTAGGAATCTATGTTCGAGTTTGTCTTAAAAACCCACTGGCTGCTCAAAGGGACTCTTGAGAATATTAACAGGTCCCCCGGGATTCTAAAGGCCCCTGAGATGATCTGAAGGCTACCTTTATTTTCACTCTGAATCAGAAGCAGAGGAAAGCTATTAAGGAAACAATAGCCTCAAGGAACCCAGCAACCAGAAACACAGTCATTGTAAAATACACAGTGCAAGGCGACTGCCCGGACAGCACGCCAGCCCGTCTCACCAAGCGCTGGCAGGACCGCCTGCGTCCCAAGGTTCTGCCGTCCCCGCCGCTCTGGGAAAGAACAAAGACTCCGCTCACCAACCCAGGGCGAGTTCGGGAGGTGGCACCGTACCTCCAAAATGAACTTTCTTCTTGAACCGGGAATTCTCAGCCATCATTTCTAACCTGGGTGTGACCATGTCACTCAGACAGGCCCTGCTGCTCCTCTGGGCCCCTGCGGGGACCGAGTCCTTGGGGCTGGCCTCATCTACCTCTGTCTGTTAATCCAACAGGAAAGAAGAAAAAAAGTTGCAGCCCTCCAGGGTGGGAATAAAGGGGGGAAAAAGCAGACGAAGAAGAAAGGTGGCTCCGAAGGGTTTAATCCATGAGGAGGCTCACAAATTTGACTTGGGGACCACAAGCCGGATCAGCTGAAAATTCGGTTCTTTGACACAAGTTGTAAGCTCCAGATTGGAGCCAACCGCATCCTTCCACTTCCCACTGTACCAGGGACTTTTTTTTCCTAGTGCCGGTTTCCATGGCAATGCATCAGTCACTAGTCTAAATAAGTACGGGTGAAGGACGCTTGAAAAACCAGTGCAATTACGCATGCCATTAGCAGGGGGGAGGAGAGTGATTCAACCCAGCTATTAGTACGGGGCAGAGGTGTCACTTAGAGGCTGTCGCTGTCCTCGTCCCCAGTAATTGCTTTCTCATTTTGTGATGCTCGGTGTTCCCTCGGCCTTGGCAGTTTCAGAGCCCTCCTCTCTGTGAAGCGGGTGGCTGGGTGGCCAAGTCCATTTTGGCTACACATCCACACTGAGCTGACACAGAAGGGAAGCAACCCTGTCTCAGGGACTTCGGTCCTGGCCAAAGGCGCACGTGCTGACTTTTGCTGGGACAGCACACTCTTAGCAGGGGGCTGGGGTTCTCACGTGGCACAGAGGATTTGGGGAAAAACCCACAGACAGACAGACAGACTTGGTGTGCAGGGCATGGTGTGTACACCTCTTGTCCTGTAGCAGGTTCAGAGCACAGAGCCAGCTGGGGGCTGAGCCGGTGTCCTTCCAGACAAGGTCACCCTGGATTCCTATGGTGTTTCTGGGCATTCAAAGCCTTATTCAGAGTCTCCTTTGGGGAAGGGAGTACCCGTAGGGTCCCCTGGGACTTCTTCCTTTCTGACACTTGTCATTCCTTTCTTTTCTTGAATGGCTGTCATCAGCTTACCATGTGGCCTTGGACAAGAGCCCTCACCTTCCTGGGCTGCAGGCTTCCAGCAGGTTAAAACATGGACGGGAAGGGGTTTGGGGGTCCTCTGTGAATATCCTTCATGCCTTTGGAGGGCCACAGTGTGGGGCAGGGAGGTGGCCTGGAGTCAACCCCCAGCTTTGCCAATCACAGGCAGTGCAACCTTGGGCGTGTTTCCACCTGTCTAGATTCGTCACATGAGGGTGATAAGGAATCACCTGTGAGAAGGGATGTCAGGGCTGGTAGGAGAAGAAAATGAATTAAAGAAGGGTGCCTGGCACACAGTAGGCACTTGAGACAGATCAGCAATTCTTATTTTCATAGCTGACATGAGGAGCAGAGAGAAAGCTGGTGTGTGCACACACTACTCTGAGCTAGCGCTGCTGGGAGCTACGTACACTGGAGTGTGTAACTTGCTCCTTTGATTGTGGTTAGCCTACTCGTGTTAGAATAGATGCTCTATAAAGATTCGGAGATGAGGAAACTGGGCCCAGAAAGGTTAAGCGACTGGCCCAAAGTCACACAGCTAAGAAGGGATAGGCACCCGCTTGGTGCTCGTCCACTGTCCACACTTCCCGCCTCGGTCCTTCCAGGGACACGGGACAGTGTTTTGACACCTGCACATAAGTGCAGCTGCCCACTGGGCTAAATGGAAGTGAGCCTTGCTCCTGGAAGATGAAATGTAGACTCTAATCGGGGGGTCTGGCAAGTCTTGGAACAGCTCCTGACTGCTGTCCGTTGGCAGCACCATGGAGGGTGCAGGCCGTCCCACCTATGTGGGTTTCTGCTTCTCTGCAGCCCTCTCCTCTCCCTGCGGTCTGACGTGATCCACGGGCAATGGGAGGGTCACAAAAATAGCCTGTGCCTGGCATGTGTGATCCCAGGGGGCTGCCGCCGCCGCTGCTCTCTGGAATTTCAGTGGGAGGCAGAAGCTGCAGAGACAGGAGGTAAAAATAGCAAGGGCTTCCACAACTGCTCTGTGTGCCCCGCTCCAGAGCGACACAGTGGCACACAAGATCCTCTCCCTTCTCTGTGCTGGCATCTTAAAGCTTTCTGTCCTTAGGGACGCCCTGTTGTGCCAGGAAGGTGAGGCGCTCACAACTGCACACAGGGAAGTTTCTACATTCCTCGAAGTCTTCAATCCCCCTGAGTCAGGCTCCCCAGGAAGGCCAGTTGGGGGTGACTGCTGAGTCTACGTAGAGGTGAAGGGCTAGGTCCTGATCGAGATCCTGGATCTGAGGTTCCTCTTCCCCTCAGGAAAATATAGGTAAGTACTAACACCTGCTGGGAGGACGCCAGGACCCGCTCCTGGTAAGGGGGTTGTCTTCATTATCCCTGGTGTCACTTCGCCCCTGCCAGCTGTCAGCGGATGCCCCATAAGCACCCACTGAACACACAGACTCACAAAGTGGCAGAGCCGTGCAAAGCGCTGTCGCCATTCCTGTTGCAGAGGACATGGCCTTGTCCAACTGGTTTATCACAAAGTGGATGTGACCCAGAGGACATCTCCAGAAGCGGCAAACAATTAGCTGGTGTACTGTGTTAACAGCTTCTTGGGTTTGAGTCCCCTCCCTGAGGCCCGGTGGTCACGGTCTTTAGGCGAGTTACCTGAACTCTTGGCCCCGTGACTTTCTCATCAACGCCCATGTGGGGGTGGTGAGGAGTGCCCAAGGCTTTCTCTGCTGGGAAGGCGCTGCATGCTCACACTCTCTGTCCCCGCAGCAGGCCCGACTCTGCATGCTTCTGGGAGGGAGCCCTGGAGAAGGCAGATGGAGTTTACCAAGGTCTGCCCAACACCTGCCTCACATTACCCGGAGAATGGGGAGGACCAACACTGCGTGTTCCTGAGGTGTGTGCACACACCCGTCACACACGTGCACACATAATGCATACACACGCGCACACACGGTGGGGAGGAAGAGAGGGCAGGCTAGGGATTCAGAATTCTTGTCTTTGGACAAAAGATCTAGATCTCAAGCTTTCCTTCCCTTTAGAACCCCAAAGAGCCGGGTCCTTGTTCCCCTAACAGCCAAGCCGTGGCTTCAGGGCCAGGTGGGCAGGACTGAGGTCAGCCTCCTCACTGCCCAGCAGCCTGGGGTATCTTCTCTCTGTCCCCTTCCCTTCCTCTGGGCATCTGGACTCCTCTCCACAGACAAAGGGCTCCCAAGCAGGCTCTGCTATCCCTTCCTGGAAGGCTCTGTCTCTCCCTGAATCACAACTCACACAGGTCACACCTAAGGGGTGTGACTGTGAGGAGTGTAGGGCACTCCAGGGCACACCTGCAGCTTCTCCTGTATCTCCTGTGGGTTTGCCTCGAAGCCGGTTCCCAGTGAACACTTTTCCATTCAGATTTAATACCCATGTCGGGGTCATACCAGGAAGGATGGATGCAAATGTCCCCAGGCAGGTGTGAGTGAAGGTGCTACCGAGAGGGACTGTGGGAGGAGGTAAGGTTTAGGGTGAATCAAAAGTTGTGGAGATCCAACTTTTAAGGACGTGCGTGCGTTTTCTGAACATGGCTGCAGGTGGAACTGGGCTGGTGGCGCCACTTGTGTGAGGTAGAAGTTTGAGCAATAGCCTCACGAGGTCATTCTGCCCCTGGGGCGGGTGGTCTGGAGCCTGTGGGCCAGTTGCCATTGTCCCAGGGCTGGGAGACGGGACTGGCAGGCCACAGGCAGGGGTGGAATACAGGACAGTCACAGTTAGTTGCCCTGCACCCCATGACTTCCAAAGTTCCCACCTGACTCAAGGGAGGTGAAGTATCTTTTTATAACCATCTGTGCTCAGATCCTAAATGTTTATCACATACAGCACAGAAGTGTGTGTGCATGCCTCGAACACACATGGAATTCTTCAGGAATTCCCAAGACTTGAACACCAAGGGAAGAATGGCCTTTGTTTATCTGGAACTTTCAAAGGACAGCTTAGCAATTCTCAGAGCCACATCACCAGACGCAGGGCCCGGCCTGGTGTGCGTGTAGGTCAGTCGGCATTTGCAGAACCTGTGGTGACTCTGTGGGCAGAAGCAGCCGCCTAACACCTCAGCTCTCCAGCCTCGGGTGCCCACACACGTCCATCTCAAAATCACCATCTTGCTCTGTCTCACGTCCTGTCCTTTGTCCTTGCTGTCACAGGTGGGACGTGTGCAGTCTCTTGGTCCTCTACTCCATTCCTGTTCTGTCTCCCAGTGGGGACAGGTGTGCACTGCATTTCCCAGGCTCCCTTGCTGGGTCACAGTCAGGTTTTGCTGATGGGAGACTTTGTGTAGAGATGGGTGGCGGAGAAAGGCAGACTCCACTGTTCTCTGGGAACGGGACGGTTACCCAGGAACATGGACAGGGTGCTTCCCCAGCTCCGAGCTACACGCATCTCATGTTCCTATTGCTCCTGTAACCCTGAGGGTCACGGTGGCTTCCTGTAGTGACCAATCTCTAGATGAAGAGAAACCTACTTTGAAGATAATTTCCTATATTCAATTCCCTCTGTTTGAAATATCTACAGAGGTGGTTGTTTTTTGTCTGAACTGTTTAAAGAGTTCTCTGTTGATTTGAGGGAGAAATTATATATAATGTGGACTTTTTCTGTAAGAATTTTATTTCAATCAAGCCTGTTTTGAAGATAATTTGCTGTATTCAATTCCTTCTGTTTGAAGTACCTACAGAGGTGTTCTTTTCTTTTTGTATAAACTGTCAAAAGAATATTTGATTGATTTGGGAAGAAATAACATATATTCTGGATTTTTTTCTGTAAAAATCTCATTTAAAGATAATAAGAGAGTGTTTGCACATAATTACTTTCAAAAATGGGTGTGCTGTGTCTCTTAGAGCTACGATGAGAGATGGTTTCTTAAATGGTAAAGAGTGACAGAGCTAAAAAATCAGCAATAGACAATAAAAATCAGAGCCATCTCCTACCCTCATGTACCTCTGAGACTGGTGGTGGTTCATCTTGGAGGGTTACTAGAAGAATCTTCTAGCTCAAAAGCAGGAGCATACTTCTTAAGAATTGTGGCAGGGGCGGTGCCCATAGCTCAGTGGGCAGGGCTCCGGCCACATACACCAAGGGTGGTGGGTTCAAACCCAGCCTGGGCCAGCTAAAACAATGGCAACTGCAACAACAACAACAACAAAAATTGCCGGGTGTTGTGGTGGGTGCCTGTAGTCCCAGCTAGTTGGGAGGCTGACGCAAGAGAATCACTAAAGCCCAAGAGTTGGAGGTTGCTGTGAGCTGTGATGCCATGGCGCTCTGCCCAGGGCGGCAGCTTAAGACTTTGTCTCAAAAAAAGAAAAGAAAAGAAAAGTGGCAGGATAGTCTGCTCAGAAAGATTCTAAACCTCCTGACCAAGAGGTTTTAGAATAACCAAAAGCTTTCAGGAGAAATGAAAGAAGCTACGCAGAAGACTTGGGTAAGTTAAGAAGAAAAAAAAAAATCTCACTGCTCGTAAGGAATAAGCCTCAACTTGAACTTTTCTGCCTGGTCCCTAGTTTCCTCGCCTTTATGGGACTTTTCACAATCCATGTAGGATTAAAAACCAAGCCAATCAATAACATTTTGTATATTTCAAAGTAACCAGAAGACTTAAAATGTGGCCAACACGTGGAAATGACAAATACTCAAGGTGACCATAGACAGACGTGCAGGAAAGAGGCCCTCGCACGTACCCCATCAATATGTGAGATGGTGAGAAGTGTCAGGAGAAGATAAACCAGGTCAGTGGTTCTCATGGCTGACAGACTGATAAGGTGGTCCTGACTTCGCCATCTGGTCTTCAGATGCTGGTGTGGCTGCCTCCCAGTGAATGCAGCTGGGCCCGTGACTTGCCTCTAACCAGTAAATATGGCAGAGATACCAGGATGTACATGGTTCTTTATATATGATTATGCTATATATGACTATTGCAAAATTGTCCTTCCTGGAGTCTCCCTCTCTCTCTCTCTGCCTGGCTTGATGAACCAGACAGCCATCTCAGGGAGACCCACCTGGCAAGCGACTCCAGGCTGAGCCAGCAACAAAGTGTGCCCTTCGTCCTCCAAATGTAAGGAACCAAATTCCTCCTTGAAAGAGCCTGGAAGTGAGTCCTTCCTCAGCTACTCCAGATGAGAAGGTGGCCCAGCCAACAGGTGGGGGAAGCTATGCAGAAGACACGGGTAAACCATGTCCTCCTCCCAACCCACTGGGAGGTCATAAGTGCACGTGTGAGAGCCCTGATTCCACGATAATATGGGCATGTGGCAATAGGTAACTCTGCCAGCAGCCACGCCATGTACCCTCACGCGGTGTGACACCACACTCACATTCTGTGGGTGAGACTTTCTCTTCTAGACCTGAGACAAGCCAAAAGAAGAAAGAAAGAGCAGGTTGTCTAAACTGTGACTAACAGAGCAGTCCCAAGGGGCCCCGTGCCCTCCTGGGCACTGTTCTGAGCATGCTGGGACAGAAATAAGAGGTTCTTATTCATAGAGTAACACCTGGGGCTGGATCAGTTGACAGACGGGGGGAGAATCCCACACCAAACCCTGACTCCTCAAAAGGTGTGTTGTAGAGGTCTTGGAATTCATTCTTATACTCGGTCAGTTAAGAAAGAACATTTAAGGAGCAGATTGTGTGGTGTATGCAGGCGCGTACACTCACATGTGTGCGCAGGTGTAAAAGCGTTCCCAAGAACTGCTGTCAGAAGGTCCCGTGTAACAGAGCATCCTTCTCAGAACTCGGTTAGCTCTTCTGGATCTTTCCCGAGTCCCCCCCTGCTCCTGAGTTCACGACATGGTACCAGCAGAGGCAACGGGTCCAGTATTTCCTCTAAGCTGGCTCAGAGGAGTTATGGTGACCAGACAAGTGCCACCGACACCTGTGGCCCGGCTCTCTGGCGGCCTCGTCCAGGGCCGGTAAGAACACACCCTCCCTCTGCCCTCAGGGAACGCCACCTGCTCAGTGTTTGGCAAAAGAAACTTGTCTCAAGGTCTAACCTTGCTCAGGTAATGAACATCAGTCAGAGGGAGCAACTTGTGAGTTTATGGCCACATGTCCCACAGGAGGGGACGTGAGAGCTGGGTGAGTTAAGTGAGATAAAGTCCTCAAGACAGTAAAACACCAGTCCCAACCAGAACGTCAGCCTGAAAGGAAGGAAATCAACGTTTACTGACTGCCTATTATGTGCCATGAAATTTCATAGATAAGAAAATACTTTAAAAATTTTCATGTTTTATAAAGCAATGCACCAAAGCTTGGTTCTTTGGGGGGGAAAAACACTTCAGCTGAGGCCATTATAAGGCTGTCATTAGCCTAAATGACACAGGCAAAAATAAGCATAGAGTGTTCTAAAGGGAGTGATGTTTTTTCTACTGTGTGGAATTTTAGTGAGTAAATGTTTTCCTACAATATTCATAAATGCCACTAACACCCCGAACCAGCAACATTTAACTTATTTGCAGCTGGTTCTGTGTCATATTTAAAATGAATCATTTTGTAACATTTGGAGACTTAAAAGCTGAGTGTGGCAGAAGGAATTTCCTTGGATACCAGGATAAGAATCTGCACAGCGCTGAGTGCTTGCCAGCACGCGATGGTGACCCAGTGCAAGCCCTCTCGGTGGTGACCGGTGGGCTGGGGCCCAGGGCTAATATGGTCAGAGTAAGGACCTGCTGGCTCACTGCAGACTGAACAACTGAGGCCAGCGGGCATCGTTCCAACAGACCTCACCCCAATGCAAGCCCTGTGCCAAAACAACGAGGGGAGAGGAGATTCGTAGGCACATAGAAACGTTGGTGTCACCTCTTCTCCGCCTTCTGGCGAAGACCCAGGATAGACATGTCCATACCAGCAGCCACAGAGAGTGAGATCATTTCCTGATCATGTCCCACTTCTTATCAGCATGCTGTGGGTTCTCTCTGTTTTATTCTTTATCGTTACGGACAACCCAGTAGGCTTTTACAGACAAATGAGATGAGATGCCTGATGAATGAAAAAGTGCACTGAAGCGTGTCTGTGTGTATTAGGGGGCCTTCTCTCTCTGCTCCTCCTCACAAACACAGAAGAAGCACGTCAGCCTTGTTCTTATAACTGTACCACCTGGAAAGCAATATAGCCCCTCCAAGTGGCTATGTGGTCCCCATGGACACGTGAAGTCACATGGCCGGTGGTGGGGAAGGAGCTCAACTCAGGAGCGCTGGCTCATGGCTCCATGAGCTTTTCTCTAAGCCCTGCTTTGGAACTTCCTTCCCCCACCTTAGTGCATCTTAGAGCATCCTAGGAGCTGAGTTCTAGGCAAGGTGTTAGGATTTTGGCCTTTCGGTTTCATAATTTATACTCTGGGCCGAGACTGTTCCTCTTGCTAAGCTGTTTTTCCTCATTTGCAAAACAGTACTTTTCCCAGTCTGCATCTCACACTGGGCAAGCATAAGGTGGGATTGAGATTACCCATATCAAAATTCAGTACCACGGCTGGTCATTACTCAGGATCACTGACCCTCCCAGACCCTGGGAAGGCCAGACATACTGGCAAACTTTCAGACTGTGGCTTGCCAACAACGTAAGCTTCTTTTCCAATGTGAAATTCTGTGGGGCCCATGGGACATTCGAGGCTTCTGTGAATAAATATTTATGTTAACAAAAGAACAACAGAGCAACACGGTGATTCCCCTTATGTGGGCAAAGAAGGCAGAGAGGTTTTCTGATGTTTCTGTTGGCTGACATTTTTTGTTATTTACAGGGCTCAACGAAGGTATTTACTACGTTTATGTCCCCCATACTGTAAATACTTTAAGTAAAGAGAATACATGAAAACCCCGGGTCAGGGCATGAATGGGGCAGGTGTACATGGAGCTACGCCTTCCCGCCAGCAACCTGTTCACCACCTCCATAGAGAGGGAGCCATCAGATTAAAGAGACTGTCAGAGAGGGCGGCACCTGGTTACTAACACTGGGAAGCAGGCTCCCCATTTGGAACCCAGTGAGGACATGGGAGTGTCCCACACCTCCACAGATGAAGATGGGACTCTGCAATGTCCCAAGAAGTGGTATCCAGCATTCCGCGGGAATGAGTGGGGGGTCAGCAGGTTGTCTTCAGCCAGCAGGCTGGCCCAAGGCATTGGGGCTTGGAAAACATCACGTTGAGTTCGCTTGGTGGAAGGCAGACTCCCTTTACTGCCCGTTCACTCAAGACACCCGGACAGCGGGCCTGGCCTTCACCAAGCAGCCTCGGGAAGTGTCCTCAGTGAAGGGAAAGCAGATTCCAGGGCTCAGAGGGACCCAAAATGCAAACTACAGCTCCGGGCCATCTGACTAGAACAGAAGATGGGCCCATTTAGCTTGATGGGCAGAGATAATTGATTCCTACTGATCAAAACATCTGTCTGGAAAAAAGGGCAACAGACACGTTTTTCCATAACGCTGCTGACGACGTGTGGTCTTTCTTTGCCCAAGGTGCTGTGTTAGAATTACTATGCTGCCCCAGACGCAGACTTGCTTTACAGAAAAGCAAAAGATGAGTTCCAAACACTTTTAATTACACTCACACATTCTCCTACGCATACCCTCTGATCACGTAAAGAGGCCTGTGGCTAAAAATATCCAAAGGGGGCGCTGGAAAACGGTGGTGCTGGGCAGGGTGGGAGGGGTGGGGTGGGGGTGGGGCGGAACAGCATGGGCCGCAGAGCGTCCCTGCACAAGAAGGAAGAGACTCTGGCGCAGCGGGGGGACCCAGGCGAGCCTGTCAGAAACATCACACTCAGGGGACGAAGCCAACACAACCGCCACACATGGCAGGACTCCTCATCCACCGCATGTCCAAATCCACGGTCCCTGCAGACAGGAAGCAGCGGGATGGAAGTGGCCAGGAGTGGGGGAGGGGAGCGGTAAGGAAGAGTGATGGCTTCATGGGGACAGGCGTCCTTTTAATTTTTTAATCAGGCTCAGGCGAGGTTTGAACCTGGCCGCCCTGGTGTGTGAAGCTGGCACTCTAATCATTAAGCTATGGTGCCAGCTGGGGGTGCCCTTTTTTGACAAAAAGAGTATTCTGAAACTAGATAAAGGTGATGGTGTACACCCCTGTGAAAGCACTAAATCCCACTGAATTATGTGCTTTAAAAGGGGGATTATTACGGCATTTGAATGACATCTCAATACAATGTTATTTTATAAAAACACCAGAAAAGCAGATGGTGCCCACGCCAGATAACCTAAGTCCCAAACCTGCCCTACCACCTATGGCTTCACATTGGGCAAGTGACTCAGCCTTGCCGTGCCTCAGTTTCTTCCTTTGTTACAGTGCCCACCATGGCAGATGTGCAGGGCCTCAATCTGTTTCTGAACTTGAAGCCCCACGGCAGCTCTCCTCCTCATCCTTTCTTCATCTTCTTTTTTAAAACAGAGGTAAAATTGACAAAACTGAATACTAACCATTTTAAAAGAGTACAATTTAGTGGCATTTAATGCATTCATGATGCTGTGCAAGACAGCCACCTGTCTAGTGCCAGAACATTCCCATCACCCAAAAAGGTGACCTCACATTGATTTATCTGTCACTCCCTGGTATGCACTGAACTGCATCCCCCTAAAAATTCACAGGTTGAAGCCCCAACCCCACCATGTGATTATATTTGGAGACAGCACCTTTATGGAGCTCATTAAGGTTAAATAAAGTCATAAGGGTGGGGCCCTGACTAATAGGGTTAGTGTCCTCCTAAGAGGACTGAAGCTCGTCCTCGCTTTCTCCCGGGGCACACACTTACGGGAGACTGTGTGAGGACACAGGAAGCATGTGGCTGTCTGTAAGCCCAGGAGAGAGGCCTCACCAGGAACTGAATGTATTGGTGCCTTGATCACAGACTTCCAGACTCCAGGACGGTGAGAAAATAAGTATGTATTATGTCAGCCATTGGGTCTGGGGTATCTTGTTAGGACACTCCAAGCTGACTGGTGTACACCCCATTCCTCCATTTCCTGGGAACTGCTAATCTACTGTCTCTGTGACTTGAGAATTCTGGACATTTCCAGAAATGGAATCTCATGGCACATAACGTGAGGTCTTTGTGTCTGGCCTCTTTCACTCAGGTTCACCTTTTCCACACTTATCCATGCCACAGTGCGTATCAGTCCCTCCTTCCTTTCCAAAGCTGCATGGTCCTCCCTAACGTGAGCAGACCACAGCGTCTTTCCCTGTGCGTCTGTGGAGGGGCATGTGGGTTGTTTCCCCTTTTGGGCCATTGTGAATAGTGTTGCTGTGAACATCTGTGTGCAGGAACTTGTCTGGACATTGGTTTTCTGGATTCCACACTAGCCCACGGCCTCTGTGTTGTGAGAGGGGACAGCCACCATGTCGTCCTCCTGGACACGCTCCTCTGGGCTGGGGCTCTGTAGGCTCCTGCTCCTCACTCACTGGATGCCCCTAGTCACTTCTGTGGCTGTGTCCCCGCCAGCCTCTGACCTCACATCTCTGTGCATCTTCCTTGGTCTGCCACAGGTGCCCCAGGGTGATCTGATGGGGTCTTCGGATCTGTTGGCATCCAGGCTGCTCCCAGACCCACCTCCCCAGCCCAGACCTGCATATTCTGTTCCTCCTGGACGCCCAGCATCAAATGCCGAGGTGACCCCACCACTGCCCTAGCTCCACTTCTGGCTGCTTGGTACAAATCCTGTCCCTTCTCTGCTCTCACGCTCTACAATCAACCGGCCAGTGAGCCTGCCGGTTCTGCCTCCAGGGCGCAGCTGGCTCCAGCCTCCTCTTGCTGTGCTCTCATGACCACTGCTCGGGCCTGAGCCACCTTCCCCTCTCATCTGGGTCCTGTATCAGCTTCCAACTGGTCTCCCTGCTTCTCTCCTGCTCCATCCCTTCTCTGCTCTACCTCTTAGCCATCCTAGAAAGCCTATGTCATTATTCTTATTTCCCTACTCAGAGCCCTGAATATCCTAAAACAAAACCCAGAGTTCTCCCTGTGGCCACCAGGCTGTACTGAGCCTGGCCTGGTCCCTCTGCCCTTGCACCCCACATCCTCTGCCCCATAATGCAATAGCCACATTGTCCCTTGCTGCTGCCTAACATAACTCCTTGCCCCAGGGCCTTTGCACTTGCTGTTCCTGCTGCCTGGAGCGCCCCTGCCCCATGTCTGATGGCTCACACTCTGTAAATATTCCCACTTCCGGGGCAGGCTCTGACCACACGTGTGGAGCCTGCCCCTGCCCTCCCCAGCACTCCTGTCCCCTGCAGTTGCTCCATATCCCCCGCTGGTTGGCATTTCCCTGCATGTGATAGGTGTGCCTGCTCCAAGAGGGCAGGGACTCTGTTTAGCTCCTTGCTGTAACCCTAGCTCCTGAAACAGTGTCTGGCACACACAGCCCGCGCTAACAGATCTCTGCCGAATGAATGAATTCTGAGCGTCTTCTGCATGTCAGATGCTGCCGATGGAAAGATGACTAAGCAGTGACGAGGGCACAGGCTGGTGGGGGAGACAGACGCGGAACAGATCATCACAACTGAGTGGGACTGTCTGCGATGTAGACGTGTCATGTGCTACAGGAGCAACTGAGAGTGCTGGGAGCCTGAAGGGCTCTGCTGGAGGTACAGATAAGAAGGGACCATCACAGCTGGGTTTTGCAGGATGAGTAGGAGTCAGACAGATGAACAGGTAAGGGAAGGGCACCTCAGCCAGCAGGAACAGCATAAGCAAAGGCCCAGAGGATGAAAAAGCTTGGTGTGTTTACATAGAAGCAAGGAGCCAAGGGGCTGGTATAAACCATTCACAGTATGGATCAACGGTCTCACTCAATGCTCACTCTAATACATCATTACTTTAAAGATCTGGAAACTGTCTTTGAGAAGCCCTGTGCCTTTCTGGAGGTGTCACAGTTACGTGTGGCTGAGTCAGGTTTGGAACCCAGGGGCCTGAAAACCAGGCTGCTGCCTGCTTTTGTCAATAAAGTTTTATTGGCACTCTGCTACTCCCACTTGCTGACTACTGTCTTTGATTGCTTTTGTGCTAAAGGGCAGAACTGAGCAGCTGTGACAGAGAGCAATGTGGCCAAAAAGGCTATGACCTACTGGCCCTTTATAGATAAAGAGTACAGAGTTCTGGCCTAGGGAAGGAGAAGGGTTAGAAGGGTCATTTGGGGTAGGTAGTGCCCCGTGGGGAGAAGGGTCTAGGGAAGAGGGCCCAGGAAGAAGGGCCTGGCAAGTCTGGGGAAGGGCGAGGTAAGAAAGGGCAGGGCAGGGCTCAGCTCCCCAGAAGGTGTCCACAAAGGTGTGGGAAATGGCAAGGACGAGGAACACAGAGCCTCTGAGGCAGAGGTTGTCTCTCCCAGTAGGTATCACTCCCCTCAGTGCCTTTGCGGAACATAACTTGTGCCTGGCCAGGGACAAATCAAAGCCATGGTCCTGTGCACTAACAGTTCATAGAAGAAAGCAGGGGAGGCTCAATGGTGAGAGAGGAGGGCCACCAGGGAGGACCAGAGGACGGGAGTGGGGACGAGCAGGCCCAAGCAGGCAGGAGATAGCCAGGGGGGGCGGGGTAGGAGCACAGCACCAGCAAAGGCAGAGAGCCCTGACCTCGCCCAAGGCACCTTGCCTGGAGTATTTGCGTTATGAAGAGGTACTTCAACTAGGTTGTTCGGGAGCCTTTTGCCTGATGCTTCCTTCTGAGCAGGGGTTGAATAGCCAGAATCACTAAATCAGAAAGATGTTGAAGGCCTCTGAGTGGGGAAGCAGGAGACGACCTCCTGACGAGTGACGGGACTAGGAAGGGGCTGCCTGGCCCTCGTGGCCTCACGCAGATGCCCAACGCTGCTAGCCGAGGATGCTGTGGGTGGGCGGGTGACATTCAGCTGGGCAGAGCAGTGCCCAGGGTCCAGTGGACATGGAGTCTTCTGCTCTGTCTCTGCTAAGGATCCCATGAGCAGGGGCCAAGGGGCAGGTTGATGGGACGAAAGGGGACACAGGCACAGCCAAAGTCCCCAGGCCTATCCTGCCCCTCCTACCAGCCAGAGGCTGTACCAGCCCAGGTCGGCAGCAGGGAGATGGTGGCCTGGGGACCAGCCCAGGTCAGACAGCTGTGGGGAGGGCTACTGGCCTCTGGGGCCTTCACAGTGACACCCTAGGTGAGGAGGACCCTTGGGGACTGTCTTCCTGTTGCTGCCCTCCCTCCCCCACCCCTCGGCTCAGGAGGGAAGGAAGGAGCTCTGCTAAGAACAGAGTACAGGGCCCATGTGGCTGGGAACGGCAGGATATTTTAAGCAGCACGAGGGGGAATTCTGTGTTACCCGGGAGACAAGCAGGCCAGGCCTCGGCAGATACAGCACATCTGTGCTCAGCAAGGGGCCTACACTGCGTCAGACTAGGGGGCAGAGACCCCTCCATCATGGGGGTCAGCGTGGGAAGGTGAATGTGGCTGTGACTGCCTGTCCTGGGTAGGCAGCTTTTTAGGACGTTGTCCAGCTCCGAGAGGGAACTCACTGCTCTGTGGACACTGAGCCACCTTTACCAGGAGAGGCAGAGAGGGCCAAGAGCAGAGGCGAAGCTGGGCAACTAGGTGGAGTCCTGGAAAGCCCTGGCTGCCCAAGCAACCGCAGAAATAACGGGAGAACGTGCACAGGCAGATACAGAGGGAGGCTCCCTTTCTCCCAGTGTCCACGCACCAGCCACATTTGGGGTTCTCAGAACTCTCTTCAGCGTGAGCCTCACCATCACCATCCGGCTGCTCACCTCTACAAGCTCCAAGTCCTCTCACCTCCCATGCTCTGGACGCATGCTCCTTATGATATGACCTCAGATCCTGGTGACTGCCATGCTCTCTTGACCTGGGGTATTTGCCCTCCTTCCCAGCAGGA
Organism: Arctocebus calabarensis; assembly: GCA_963573935.1. Classification (NCBI taxonomy): domain Eukaryota; kingdom Metazoa; phylum Chordata; class Mammalia; order Primates; family Lorisidae; genus Arctocebus; species Arctocebus calabarensis. The sequence goes on from CAUYON010184674.1 coordinate 104,248, forward strand.
AATGGAAGCTTCCTCATCAGCAGGCAACCTGAGGCACGGCCACCCTGGATCCAAGCCTGGTCCAGGTCTGAGCATCGTAGGCAGGGAGCCAGCTGAGCCCAGGGGAGAGGGAAAAGCCAAGGTCCATGGCTGGGCGCTGACCTCCCCCACATATTCAAGACCTGCACAGCCACCTGGTGAGAGCTTGTTTGCACATTCAGGAAATGCTAAGGAGCCTCTCCCTAGCAGGGAGGGTGGTAATCCACAAGATACTCCTGTACCCCAGCCCCAGGAACCTGTGTGTGTGAACTTATTTGGGAAAAGGCTCTCACAGATGTGGTTAAGGATCCTGAGATGAGGCGATCATCCTCACGGAGGCCCCTGGCCACCTTCCTTCACTGAGTCCCAACCTACACAAGCCAGTTCTCTCGAGGTGGGTGGGCTCTAAATCCAATGACAGGTGTCCTTATAAGAGACAAGACGCAGAGGAGGAGGCCACGTGAAGACAGAGGCAGACCCCAGAGTGGCGTAGCCACACACCAACCCACCAGCGCCTAGAGCCTCCGGAAGCTGGAAGAGCCTTCAGAGGAAACACAGCTCTGCTCACACCACGGTTTGGACTTCTGGGCTCCAGAACAGAGAGACAATAAATTTCTACAGTTTTACACCAGACGGTCTGGGGTCATCTGTCATGGCAGCCGCTAGAGACTCACACAGGGTTGTCCCATGTGTCTCTTCCGCCCCCAACACAGCCTCGGCCACCCTGAATCTCACCACACATTCCAGGGACAAGGCAAGGGACAAGCTCCATCTCTCTAGAGCAGGTGTCCTCAAACTTTTAAAACAGGGGGCCAATTCACTGTCCCTCAGACCGTTGGAAGGCTGGACTATAATTAAAAAAAAAAAAAACTATGAACAAATTCCTATGCATACTGCACATATCTTATTTTGAAGTAAAAAACAAAATGGGTCGGGAGGCTGAGACAAGAGAATCGCTTAAGCCCAGGAGTTGGAGGTTGCTGTGAGCTGTGTGACGCCACGGCACTCTACTGAGGGCGATAAAGTGAGACTCTGTTTCTACAAACAAACAAAACGGGAACAAATACAATTCACACCAACTCATGTGGCCCGCGGGCCGTAGTTTGAGGACCCCCTGCTCTAGAGGTTTCCAGACGATGTGGTCAGGCCCGGAGGAAATGGGAAACAGACCTGAATTAAGACCCTCTGTGGGGAGGACCAGGGATCCTGAAATGTCACCTCTGGAACTTCTGATTCTGTGCCAATTTCTTGCACTGGTTATGGTCCTGTGGCCAGGAGGAAGCTGTCCCTGCCCTCCTGCGCTGACTGCAGAGGGCAGTGCTGACCCCGGGCTGTATCCTTTGGAAATTTGACACCACCAGCCCTCCCCAGCCACCTGGCAGGGTCAGGTCTTGAAGGGGCTGTGTATCGGCGGCCAGCTCTGCTGTGTTTACTGTTTCCCAGAAGTGTGGCCCCTTCTTCCCATTTCAATGTTTAAATAGGGGAAGTTCCAGGAAAACAGTGTTCACTGATTGGTCCCCTTGCCAGTTTCCCATTAAGTGGCAGCTCTGACAGCTCTGAAAACGATAATCAATCACTGACGAGGGTCTCCAGCTGGAGGCCTCTGCACCTGGCACATGCTGGCCCTGGGTGGGGGGAACACACCAGGCACAGAGGGTGCATGAGACTCTGTCGGAGGTCCTGACCCCCACTCCTGTCTCACTCCAGAGGCCCCTGGCCACCTCTGCCTCACTGAGTCCCAACCTACACAAGCCATTTCTCTGAAGGAGGCCACCTGCACGCTTTCCTTCATGCTGTCTGGCCAGACAGGGTGGCCTGGGCCTCCAAGGGCAGGGCAGTAAGGGTGGGGGCCATAGCCACCATAGCCCCTTCCACCGCAAATACCTCCAGGGCTGGTGGCTGCAGAACACAGGTCCAGGGGCCGGACTTCCCCCGCACACAGCTGGCCCGGAGGCTGCCATTCGCTCCTTGCCGTGAGCAGGAGTTGGCAGATAAACCAAAAAGAAAAAACACATTTGTTCATGAGGCTCCAGAGTGAACATGCATGACAACAAGGAAGAGTGTGAATGGTGCCATAGGTGAGTTGGGGGGACAAGGGACCCCAGACAAGAAGCTGGGCTCAGGCCCCACGACGCACGTGCCAGGCTCTGGGTGCGACAGTTAATGGCACCAGCACGTGGGGCCGACAGAGCCCACGAGGCTGGCAGTAGAAACTCGTTCACACACTGCGTGGGTGGAAGAAAGCCCCGAAACCTGTCACCACAGCAACCAAGCGTCGCACAACTGAATCAGCACACACCCCAGGAGGGGCTTGGCAGACCAGCCACAAATTTCAAAAATGCTAAGAAACCTGGTAGATCCTTAAACCTCACACGCTGCAGCTCCAGGGCAACCTGAAGTGGCCTGGCAGAAGGCCTGATGCCTGCTGCCAACTTGGGGGAAAGGAGCCCCTTTGCCTTCTGCGTGCCAACCCTAAGTATAAACATGCTGTCCCCGTGAAGTCTCACACCAGCCTTGCAGAGTGTTGCCCGTCCACAGGTTCCAACCCGGGCGTCTGTGTCTCAGAAGGGTGTGCCGCACGGCCAAGGTGGTTCAGGAAGAGGCGGCCTGCAAGGGATTCCAGAATCGGGGGGTGGGAGGGGCACACACACCTTCTCAGGACCCCGCTGGAATCTACAAACCTGTCACGTTACATTCCTGTCTGATCAGAATCCAACTGTTCTAGCTCACCAAGGCACAGGTGGAAGGGTGCCTACAACTGGATTCCCCCCCTCCCCGTCCTCCTTGTGACCCTATCAGTCCTGACAATACAGGCCACCTCCAGTTGCGTCCACTGATGATGGATTAGCCAGAACGCTCAGCTTGCCGGGAGACAGACTCCGCTTTGGAGAGAAGAGGTAGATCACAAGGAAAGCAGTAGGAAAATCATCTCGCCACTTCCAGCAACTTCCATGTACTGTTCAGCAGCCAGGGAGGGCTCCGCTGCCACCTCCAGTGGTGATCCAGGGCCATGAAGAAAAATGCAACAGGGGCACCGGACCCAACTTTCCCAAGCAGGGCAGGGGTCTGCGGCCTGACACAAGGCTTCTGGTGTTCAGACTCCCCTCTGCGCTGCAGTGACCAGGGCTATTACGTTACCCCCTTCTCCAGCCAAGATGCAGTTTCCTGCCGCCTTAGTTCTGGTGGTGGGACATACCCTGATTTGCTTCTTGGCTAGTGATTTGGTGTGGGCAGCATGGCAGAATCCTGGCAGGGGACCTGCAAACCCACTGAGCCTCAGTTAGCGGGTCCGAGGCTGTGGGGACCTCATATGCACTTGGGAGACACACAAACCGTACGCCCACCTTCCTGCTCATCTCCGCTTCTCCGTGGAGGCAGGAGACCAGAAGCCGGCAGGAGTCGATGAACAGTGACCATCACTGTGGGGGAAACTGCTGTCACAGAGGAAGGACACGACACAGCCTTTACCCAGGTGCTCCCCTTTTTCTCTCTCCAAGAGGCCCTCTGTGCACATAGGAAGAGGGGACGTCTTTCCCTCACTTGGGGGGAGCATGGCTGCCAGGCCCAGCCAGATCATGTGTTTTGCTCTGTTCGGGTTTCAGATTCTGAGCCAGGTAAGGGCTATATCAGCTGGGTCCCTGGGAGGCTGTCTCTCCAGCTCCATATACTGAAGCCCTAATCCCTGTTCCCGGTTTCTCATAATGCGACAGCATTTGGAGATGAGGTCATTAAAGAGGTGATGAAGTTAAAAGGAGCACATACAGGTGGGTCCTAATCCACTGTGGTGCCAAGGTGTTTAGACACACATTAGGGATGCACAGAGGCACAGCCTTGTGGAGACACAGGGAGAAGGTGGCTCAGGTCATGGACCAGAATCGTAGGATTCTGGTGCCCAATGAATACGGGTTGAGTGGAAGGACCGAACCTCCATCCTGCGTTTGTATGAATGAAAACTATAAAGACTGGTTCTCAGGACAATCTTCAAGCCCCATGGAGGGCTAGAACACAGCAGGAGCCCACTTGTCCCGCACTCTGCTGTGTCTCCATGGCCTGAGGTTCCCCCAAGCTAGGACCACCCACCTGTGACCTACAATCTCCGGAGCCCCAGCAGTCTTTCTTTGGTCCCACACACTCTTAGTTGTAAACAGATAGTAGTAGATATACCCCCCACCCTTGGCAATGGCGTCAGAGGCCTGGGACTGAAGTTTTCCTCCCCCAATTCCCCCACCCAGTTTGCTAGGGTCTGGCAAGCAGCACTGGCCAGCCCAAGTTTATTTTTAATTAATCCTATGATTACCTGGGGTCTTTTGTCATTTACACAGTTTAATTGGGAGCCTACAGCAGAGCTCCCAGCATGTCCGGGAGGCATGTCTGGGCAGCAGTGGACAGAGGTAGCTTGCCCTCAGAGCCAGCCTCATCCCAGGGGAGTCCTGGGTGTCCCATCAGGTAGGTGAGGAAGAGCTGAGTCCCTCCTTAGACACGAAGCTCCCCAAGGACCCACAGCTCTGGGACAGTGCTGGCCATGAGGACACATCATGACACTATTTTAGGGGGTAGCAACGTGGAGGGATGAGGATTGTCTGTGTTATCTCACACTTAACTCTTCATTCAATTACCCCCCTCCCATCTGTCCATCCAGCCATCCTCCCCACCCCCCGACATTCATCCATTGTCCCCCATGCACCTTCCAGAGTTCTCTTATCTTCTGACCCAAATTCCCAGGGCTGCTGCCGACTCACCCACCCATCGACGCATTCACCCATCGACCACACACCCCACCCACTGTCCAGGCAGTCCGCAGATTGAGGACAACCGAACTTACAGCACTCCATACTATGAACAGGCTCCATAAGGATCATTTATAATTAAATAATTAAATTAACAATTCGAGAACTAGCTTCTTTCACTCTCGCAAACAAACCCACACAGCACAAATGTTTCGTCAGTTCAGCGTCTTTACAAACTTTGTGGCTTACACACAGCATCATTTGTGTCTTAACCTTTTTATTTGATTTTATGAGTCTGGATGTAACCTTATGACCATGCCTCCAAGGCAAAAGTCCATTTCAAGTCAAGCTGAGCCTGCAGCAAAGAAAAAAGTGATTACAATGGAAACGAAACTAGAAATATTGTAATTAAGTGTTCAGAGAAAGGCCAGATGCCATCATTCCTTAGGAAAGCATTAGGCCTCGGTCGGGACAATTATAAAGGGTAAAATGAGAATAATGGAACACGTGAAAGGCAAAAAGCATCCATCATTACTAAGCAGTGTAGTGTATTAATTATTAAAATGGAAAAGTTATTGCGTTGGTTAGAAGATCAAGGCAAGGACAGAGGGGACCGGGCCCAGATAGGGCTACCCGGTGTCTCTCTGCACAGGTGTGAACAGCACAGCCCAAGGGAATGAAAAGCAAGTTCACCCTGGGATGCAAGTAGACAACACGCACCCTTGACCTACACATATTTTCTAAACCCAGTTCTTTGGAGTCCTTGGACTTCAGAAGCTTCACGCCCATTTTGCCTGGGTATGCACACATGGCTTCAGCATGGGTGAGACGTAAGACGGGCTGGGAAGCCCAGAGAGGGGAAGCTCCCTGGGAAACAGTATGTGTCACCTAGGGCTGACCCCTGTGGACACAAAGGCTCTGGGGGCTAGATGGAAGCCCTTGGGACAGTCCAGGGAAATAAGAGCTGCGGCTGCTGGAATTGCAGAATGTCCTGGAAAGTGCTCTGACTATGCATCTGTGGCCCCCAAGTTCATATACGGAAGCTCAAATCTCCAGTGTGAGGGTACTTGGAGGTGGGGCCTTTGGGAGATATTCAGGGTCAGACGAGGTCATCAGAGTGCAAGCTGTGGGTAGTGCCCCTATGAGAAGAGACAACAGCGAGTCCCCCGCCCCAGAGGAGCACACGGCAAGAAGCTGCTGTGGGCAATCACACGGGGCCCTGTCCTGCCTCTGGGAGTGCAGGAAACACGCTTCTTTGTTCACACCGCCGAGCGGACTCAGGCAGAAGGAGCCGTGGTCAATGCCCAGCACCTTGTTCACCCAAACATTGTGCACACAACAGGAGTCTCAGAACACACAGGCAGCTACGCACAAGCCAAGGACACCTGGGGGGAGGGAGGGGCAGGCTGCCCTTGTCCTGTCCCATCTTCTCCTTCCTCCCTCCTCTAGGTGGGATCCTTAGAGCCTGCTCCACTCTGCCTGGTCTCCACATCCCCCAGCCTCCAAATCCTGCGGCTCCGAAACATCTTCATCCAATCTCCCTCCCTCCCACCCTTCATTCTGACAGCTACTACAGCATCCCAGATGGCCCTCCGGAGCTCCCATCTCCAGCAGAGTCCTCTTCCTATGATTCCCCCCCTAAGCGCCCCTAGTCCCATGCCTGGCCTCAGCCATCTCTCTGGGTCTGACCAGAGCTGGGCCCCCAACCCTCGCTGCCTGCAGTAGCCACCCAGGCCCAGGTGGAGAAAAGATAGCAGCTCTAAGAGTAAGCAGGCCCAGGACAGCCTGTCCAGGGCTGCAGGAAGGCTGTCATACCCCACGGAATATGCCAGTGACGCTGAGACCCTTGTGGGCTCTATGGCCCTCCTCCCACCTCTGAGCCCCCCCACACACACTCTCTCAGCTCTGTGAGCCCCCGATCCAGTGTGGCACACTGCACTCTCCAATCCTCATGGAGTTCCCACCAGAATCTGCCCTGGAAAGGAGCCAGAAAAGCCCAGAGGCTGGGATTGCAACTACCCCCAACTCCCGCTCCTGCACACGTCCCTCCAAGGCCCGTAGCCCCTGGACACAAACCTCCTGGCTGTTGCTACTTTCTCCTGCTGTGCTGGAGTGAGCCCCTGCTCCCCGGCTCATTCCTGCCTTGCCAGAGCCTGGGCTGAGCCTGGAACCCAGCAGGGCAGAACCCTTTCCTGAAGAGTGTGGGTTTCAGATAGAGGAAGCTTGGATGGGCCGCATATCTCAGACCTGTCCCCCTCCAGCCCAGCACCTGCTCCCCCACTTCTGGGCGCCGCCCTCTCTGTGCCTCAGCTGACTGGCCAGAGTGGTCACCTGCAGCCTCAGAAAACTCAGGGCTCTAGGGCAAGATGTTGCTGAAGACAGGAATGCAACTTTGGTTCTAAAGGTCAGTGTGACACCATAGGCGTTTTTGTGGAAAACGCAAATCTCCCCAACGTACAAGAGCACATGTGTGCAGCAAGGTCCTCCTTAGGCTTCCTGCCCCCCAGACTGGAGCCCTAGATGCCCGCCCAACCAGACTGGGCCTGGGGATCTCCGACTGGGCTATGGAAGAGAAATTACGGACGCTCACTGAAGACCAGTGCCAAGGGTCCACTGAGTCAGAATTTCAGACTAGGGCTTCCATGGGGATTTGGGGCATGGTCTAGGAGGTCACTGTAGGCCTTGGCACAGTGCTGGGGCTGACAGTGCCCAGTGACATTGGCAATCCTAGAAGCAGCTCTTTCTCACCAACTTTCCCACCTCCACTATAAGACAGGGAAGGCTAGGCCTCTTTAGGGTCAGGGGACAGGGGCCAGCCCCTTCTCACAGGCCTCAGCTCCCCAATGCTTTCAGGGTTACCGCGGGGGGCAGAGGACCCTCTGGATCTGGCCCCCTCTTGGTCACCTGCACTGGCAGGTGGTCTCTGGCGACTCTCCTGTGTCTGTGATCCCTTTCCAACCCACTGCACTGATGTCTGGCTGACCCTTCCCATCTCCTGATCCCTCTGCTTGGGGACTCAGGTGCCTCATCTGCTGCCCTGAAACTCCTGTTCAGTTTCTCTCCCCTCCAGCCCAGCCATGGACCCTTCAAGTGACTCAAGGGTGAGCTGTATCAGGAGAGTGGAGAGACCTGGAGTGGAGAGACCGCACTGGGTTCTAGAGGCAGGTGACTAGAAGGCCAGGTAGGAACTAGTGGCAGGCTTGTGCCACGGGAGGGGGGTGGCGGCAGGGGAGAGTGTGGGCGGGCCTCCATAGTTAGCATTGCTCTGCTCTGGAGAGCTGGCCTCAGAGCCCTGGGATGGGGTGGGGGCAGGGTGGGGGCTGGACAATTACCAGCTGGTTTCCTAGAGAGCACAGTCCTGTTTTTGGCTACTAGAAAAGCCCTTTCACAGCCTGGTTTTCTCAGGCTCCTAATTAAGTGGGACTGGAAACCGTGGGAGCCAGGTTTCCTTGTCACAGTCCTGGCAGGATGGCCAAGTAATTGGAAATGGGCTTGCAGACCAACTTTGGAATGTGGGAACTGGCTTCCAGGACAGCCTTTAGAGCTGTCACTCTCAGGCGGCCATCAAGCTGTCTGAGAGGGGGGCTTCTCCGGCCCTCCGCTCACGTCCCTAGGCCTCAACTCCATGCTGAACAGCAGAGATAACAGCATGTATGTGCACATGAGTGTGTGAGTGTGCATGCGTGTAGGTGCATGCATGCACACGTGGCTCACAGAGGTAGCACTCGTGTGTGAGCAAATGTGTAAGTGTGTGCACATGTGTGAGGGTGTGTTGTACACATGGACAATCAATAATAAACATCAGAGGTTGGGAATACAGAGAGTTTCTATTATCTTGCAAATGCCCCAAGGATGTAATCTCTAGAGCACACGATTCTTTTGGCAAGAGACAGCAAATTGAGGGTGAGTATCCCTTTACTAGAAAAGGCGGTTGCTCCCTTCCTGCATCCACAGTCCTGGGTGACCTTGCCAATATGTACTTTCCCTGCAAGGACAGCCAAGAGGAGAGCAGGAACAGATATACCCTAGAATCAAAGAGCCAGCGCTCGAAGGGACCTCATTGGCACCTAATCCATCAGTTCCAACTCTTCTCAGATCCAAGAGACCTTTAAAATACATATTTTGTAATACTCCCCATACACCATCCTAAGAGGAACTTCATAGATAATATGAAATATTACCTTCATAGATAATAATAATATCTTCATGGATAATAGAAACTCTCTGTATTCCCAACCTCGATGTATTAGTAATTCCTAACTGTAAGGAGAAGGCAAACCAGAACAAGAAAATGGTTTATACTAAAATGATCTGCAGTATCAGATCATTATATGAAATGTTTATACCTATGAAAACAGAGTTACCATGCCTCAAGGATGTAACTGCAAGTACAAAATAAGCAGGTTACCCCCTCCCACCCTGTCCCACCAGTCCCATTGCTTAGCCCTTGAGTGGAGAAAAACTCCTGGGAAAGTTTCAAATTAAAACCCAGTACCAGTGAGCTCTGCTCTCAGGATGGTAGTGCAAAACTGCTATAGAAAAATCCACCCACTGATAATAATCAGAATACTCTGCATGATAGAACCAAAACCAACTGCCATTCCCCCAGAAACAATGATCTAAGGATTCTGGAGAGTAAACACAGGCAGTCACATTGGCCTATGGGTGTGTTTCCATGCTGTGGGATTTCACCCTGAAAGCAAGCTGCAGACACAGCAGATTGGCAAAGGCAACTAACACCCCTTTAGACAGCTACCCATCTTTTAGGCTGAAGGAATCAGGGAAAGAAACTTGGATAAATGTAGTTGGAACTAAGGGGTGATAGGAGAGTCCTGGAAGGCAAAAAACCAAGGGAGGAAGTACCCAGTTCTGGATATACACCTGCAAAAGTCTCAGGCTGGCCTTGAATCATGCCTATATGGGATAGACACAAAGGCTTAAAGGACTAAATTATGACTTGAACCACTAAAAATGAGATGGAACTTACACGTTGAGTCTAACTAGACTGTCAGCTCAAATAAATCATAAACACTATTCAGAGGAATATAACAGAATATATAGGCTATACGACATAATCAAATAACAAGAAAACAATCCAAATAGCCAGGAAAATATGACCCATTTAATGGCAAAGAAAATCAAGAGATACTAAGCTTGAGATGATGCAGATGATGATTTTAGATCATCTGGAATTAGTAGGTAATGACTTTGGCACTACTATAACAAATATTTCAATGAGGAAAGGAAAATGTGGTGGACATTTTTATAAAAAAAGAACTAAATGGAAATGTTATAACTGAAAAATACACTATCTGACAAAGTAAAGACTCAGTGAGCTTGCAGATAAAGCAATAGAATTTATCCACTTTAAAGAAGGGAAAAAGACAAAAAGTTAAGAGAATATCAGGGTTCCAAAGGGCAATGCAAAAAGATCTACAAATTGGACAATCGGAATCCCAGAAAAAGATGCAGAAAAAATACTTTAAGAAATAATGACTATAAATTCCCCAATTTCATGGAAGAGATGAATCCACAGATGCAAGGAGTTTAGCACTGGGTTCTACTTCCAGGAGAGATGGAGCAAACTGCACTATGTCTTCTCTGGTGAGTGCAGTTATAAAACATGGACAAAAGCAGTTATCTGAGCAATCAAAAATAAACAGTAGCTGGCAAACTGTGGAAGGAAACTAGATATCAACGTACCACCAAATAGGCTGTGAGTTTTCCATTATTTTTTTCTTCAGGTACCACCTAGCTGGAGGATACCATGTACAGAAAACAACAATACCTTTATCAACAGATAAGCCTTGTTTTTGACCCAAGGTATGGGAAAATGGAGCCCCAAGGTTCAGAGAACATGGAGAGAAATATCTTTTGATTCTTTATTGCATTTTCTTCCACTCATGGCTCTAGGCAATCCTGCCATGCCACAGTGGCAGCAGAGGTTGGTTAGGCACCTAAAACTCTGGAGGAGGAGGGGCAGCACCTATGGCTCAGTGACTAGGGCGCTGGCCCCATATACCGAGGGTGGCGGGTTCCACCCTGGCCTCGGCCAAACTACAACAAAAAATAGCTGGGCGTTGTGGTGGCTGCCTGTAGTCCCAGCTACTTGGGAGGCTGAGGCAAGAGAATTGCCTAAGCCCAAGAGCTGGAGGTTGCTGGCACTCTACTGAGGGTGACAAAGTGAGACTCTGTCTCTTAAAACACACACACACACACACACACACACACAAGAAAAACTCTGGAGAAGGGGAATTATTCTCTCGGGTTTGGTTCCAAAAGTGTGTATGAATCCCCACTACCTTTTTCTTCTCTGTGTTCTCCTCCCACGTGGCTGTGGATGAAGAGACATTTACAGTAAGTTTATGACAAAGGACGAAAATTGAGGTCCCAGCTTGTCCTCCATCAGTCCCCCCAAAGGGGTCCCCAGGCTCCTAGTGATGTGAAAAGTGTCAGATGTGGTAAGGAAGGAGCAGGAGAGGGATCATATGACGTGGTATATGAACTTCTGGGCTTAACTCTAAGTTGTGTATGTGTGGATCTGGCCTTACCCAGATTATCAATGATACTGAGAAGGGAACTAAGAGATAAAACCACCACCATCTCTAAGCCTGGCCATATTTGTACATACATGGGACAGATTTGAATAACAAGCAAAGGGTTTAGAAACTAAACTGACATTGGAATAACAACCCATAAAATATTAGTTAAAACTTGGCACCTGAGATGCCAAGACAATCTACTGAGGGCAACATAGTGACACTCTGTCTCAAAAAAACCCCCCAAAACCAAAAAACAAACTTAGGGCCTGAACCCAGATGAGTAAGTCCTATATCAACCTGTCCCAAAGGATTTAAATAAGACCCAGAGTATCAATAAAATATTAAACATGGCTGGGGAACAAACAGAACTTACTTGGTATCCAAAGAACTAGAAATACGCCAACTATCCAGGGAAACAATAGGAAATGAAAAGATTTACTGGTACAGTTTAACACTCTGCTTGTAGTGGCAAAGTATTAAGTTTAAATACTCTGTGAAAGGCTCAAAAACAGAATGTAGAAGACAAAAAGAAAGACTTAGTGAACTTGAAGATAGAGCAATAGAAAATATCCAATCTTAATGAGAGAAAGAATCACATAAAGTTACAGATTTAAGAAGCCTGATATACCTTAACCAGGGTTAACTCAAAAAATCCATGTTCAGACCCATCATAATCAAAATGCTAAAAACTAAAGACAATATCCTAAGAGCAAACAGAGAAAAACAACACATTTCATATAAAATTAAAACCATTTGAATAACTGTAGGCTCCTTGTCAGAACCCATGGAGATCAGATGGAAGTGGAATAGTATTTTAAAAATGCTACCAACCCAGAATTCTATACCCAGTGAAAATACTATTCAGGAATAAAGACTAAATCAAGGCACTCCCAGGTGAAGAAAAACCAAGAGAACTTCTTGCCAGCAGGCCAACTCTAAGGAAATGCTAAAGGAAATTCTCCCAACAGATGGAAATGATAACAGAAAGAAACTCTGAAAATCAGGAGTAAAGGAAGGTAACTGAAATGGTAACTGAGTATGCAGCAGACTCTTCTTTACCTCTTAATTTCTTTAAAATATTTATAATGGTTGAGAGCAGAATTTAACATTTTATGATAGCCTTCAATCTATGCAGATTTAATACAAATGAGAGCTTATACCTATATAAGAAGAAAAAAGAGATTTGTATTGTGATAAGGTTTTAATCTTCCACCTGTAATAGTAAAGAATTAAGTTTAAATACACTGTGAAAAGCTGAGTATGTATATTAAAATCCCAAAGCAAGCTCTCAAAAAACAAACAAAAAAAATATGAATAGAGTGAAAACCTTAATAAGATAAGTTAAAATGAAAAAGTAACATATTGAAATTAATAAATTATCAAGAAAGAACAAAAGAGAAGAACAAAGTACAGAGAGAACAAATAGAAAACAAGAAATAAAATGAAGACATAAATACAAACACACTAATAATTACCTTAAGTGTAAATGTTGTAAACATATCATATAAAAGAGATTGTCAGAATGGACTTTTAAAAGATTCTGAAATGAGCAGCCAGGTGCAGTGGCACATGCCTGTAATCCCAGCTACTTGAGAGGCTGAGACAGGAGGATCACTTGAGTCCAGGAGTTCAAGGCTAGCCTGAGTAACACAGTGAAACCCTGCTCCTTCCACAAACAAACAAAACTCACAATGACACGCAGAATACAAGGCATAAAATTTATATGTAACGTAAAAGTAAAAAGGTAGAAAAAGATATACATGTTAATTAAAGGCAAGCTGGAGAGGCTATATTAACATCAGATAAAATAGTCTTAAGTGCAAGAGAAATTGCTGGGGATAAACAGGAACGTTGAATAATCATAATAATATCCATTCACCAAGACGACATAACATTCCGGAGTATACACTACACCTAAGATCAGAACCAAAATACACAAAGCAAAAAAGCTGACAGAATTGAAAAGAAAAAATGAACAAGTATACAATAAGATGGGAAAACTCCAACGTCCCCTCTCAGCAGATGATAGAAGTGGCAAAGAATAAGTCAGCAAGGCTAAAAATAGTTTTTAAAAATACCATCAAAAGGATCAAATGGACATTTATAGAGCATTCTGCTCAACAATAAATAGCAGAACACACATTCTTTTCAATGTCTGTGGAATAGTCACCAAGACAGACCATATCCTGAGTCATGAAACCAGAAAAAGAACAAAATCAACTCCAAGCACAAAAAAGAAAATCGCAAAAATAAGGACAGAAATCAATAAACCAAAAAAACAAAGAGAGAAAGAACAGAGAAAAGTCAATGAAACTAAAAGCTAGTTCTTTAAAATATCAATAAACTCACACAATTTTACTTAAACTGAGGGAAAAAATATGAGAAGACACAATTTGCCGATGTCAGGACTGAAAGAGGTGACTTCACTACAGAACAGACACTGAAAAGATAATGAGGGGATACGATGAACAACTCTACGCAGGTAAATTTGACAATTTAGGTAAAATGCGCAAATTCTTTGAAAACTGCAAACTTCCAGAACTAATCCAAGAAGAAAGGGATATCCTAGTCTGTCTTGCTTCTATTAAAGATATTGAGAAAACATTTGAAAATGACCTCTTCAGACACAAATGGTTTCACGGGTGAATTTTAACAATCATTCCAAGAAGAAACAACACCAATTCTATACATTCTCTCCCAGAAAAGAGAAGCAGAAGGAGTACTTCCCAAATCAATTTACAAGGACAGCATCACCCTGATACTCAATCCAGACAAAGACAACAGGAGACAAGTACAGAGAAACATGGTCTCACAAAATATTAGGAAATGAATCCTGCGATATGTAAAAGGAATCATACAACATGACCAAGCGAGTTTTATCCCAGGAATGCAAGGCTGGTTTAATAGCTGAAAACCCATTGATGGAAACCATGATATTACCAGAGCAAAACACATAATCAGATGCAGAAAAAGTATTTGAAAAGTTCAACATATGGACAGGAGGGGTGTCCCTTGCTACAACCTCATGGTAAGTTCTAGCCTGAATGCTAGATTTGGGGGTCTGAGTGGCATGGGGCAGGCTAAAGCAGGATGAGGTTGCAATGACTAGCTTTTTGCCCTCATGGCTTCTGAGTTACGTAAATAGCATGGACCAGCATGGGATGGTGGAGGTGCCTCAGCGGCAGGTAAGAAAGGATGAAGATGAAAAACCCAGGTGGCCAGATAGTGCCTGACGCCTCTCCAACATGGAACATTCCCAATAAACGCTGACCAGGTGCAGGGGCTGGGAAGTGCTGCTTCAAATGTTTAGATTTAACATGGCCCCAGACACAGAGAGACATTGATTGTGGGAGGGGTCCTCAAGAAGATTCTAATAACAGCAGTAACAGTAAGGATTATGAAATGATAAGTAACAACAGGCACTAATAATAACAGCAAGATAACCTCAAGTACTTTGAAATGTCTTGAATGGTTCCCATGTGTGAAAACTCTGGTTATAAATCATTTAAACCTAAATCAAATTCAGTTTTACACATACAACACAACAGATAATCACAATTAATAATGAATCAATGGTGAGTAACTCTATAATGTATAGTTGTAGTAATAAGACTCTTGTCCACCCACTCTGCACCAGGCCCTGTGTTGTTTTACATTTTTTAAATCAGCTGATCCTAATAACTGGGTAGGGCAAGGCCTACTGTCCTCCCTGTTTTACATGTGGGGAAACTGAGGCATGGAAGGGCTGCGTAACTTGACCATGTGACATCACTTGGCCTTACAGCTGAGTTCTGTGCAGCAACTGCCTTTACTGTGCTGAGCTGTTCAGGGTGCCATAGCATGGGGAGGGGAAGGGGGATGCCTGTCCCTGGACACCACAGATAGGTCTGGAATAAATAGAAAACCCTTGGACAGGCTTCTTATCCCAGACATCCATCCTTCCACAGGCTTCCTTGAGATCATGTGGGTGCAGGAGGGGCACCCCATCCCTTCTTCCCCCTTGTCCCATTAATGTGTCATAAATGCCCACCCTCTGTAATCCCTCCAGCAGGCCCAGTGGCTTTGCTGGTGCATCCCAGGCCCCACTTGAGCCTGCAGAGGTGGCAGAGTGACTACAGGTGTTGACTCAGCTGACCGGGTCATGCAGGTTCTGCTCAGAATGTGAAGACTGAAAGCATCTTTCTTGCTAGGCTTCCTGGTGAGGGGACTTCCCATTCTGGGGGCAGTTCTCACCCCATGATCCTTTTAGGAGACAGGTTCTGGCCCAGGTGCCTTTTCCCTTCTGCACCCGGCGGCTGCCATCTAGTGGCCGCGAATGGGCATCACAGCAGAGAAGCAGCTTCCTAACAGATGCAGACCGCAAGCCCGACCAGTGTGTCAGGAGGCTCGGACACCACGGCTTTCCCAGGGGTGTTCACAGTGACTCTCACAAGGGCGACACTTCTGCATCACACTCTGAGCCTTGAAAATTCAAATTTATTTCCATGTCACACAGTGGCTTTTAGTGACCGGATTTTAGTAAGTAAAACCTCCACCCTGTGCCTGGGCAGGAAGTCAAGTGCTGGCTCAGCTGGTTTCACAGGAGCCCTGTCCCCTGCTGACACCGCGGGACCAGTGGGCCTGTGTGATTTGGGGAAACCTCCGAGCCTCTCCGAGCCTGTGTCCTCACTGACTGCAGTGGAGGTGAATCCTTGGTGTCGGGTCCAGGTGACATCTGCAGCCCTGGCCTGAGGCAGGCTCACAACATACCCTTGGCTTCCCCAAAAGCCAGCTGGGGTGCGCGGCAGAGAATCTTCCAACCCTGATGTTCCTCCTGGGCCAGTGAATACTCCCTTCCTGAATGTCCAGACTCTGATCCTAAGGGCCCTCTATTCCAAGATGCCCTGAGCCGTCCTTGGTCATCAACCTGCTTGTTGATACGGGGATCAATACAGACAGCAGGGGCACCTCACTGAACACTCTGCGGACCACACTGGGCCCCTCCCGGGGCTGGGCCCTGGGCATATGCTCTCTTCTTGCCTCTCTTTTCCAGGTATTTGAGTCCACTGTTCCTCATACTCACCCTCCACCAGCCACATAGGCAAGATGCCACAGCTGCCTCTCCAACTGCATCCCATTTCCCTGTCTGGGTTCTGGGCAGGTTCCATAAGGTCACACTGAACCCTGGCTTCTGCCACCATCAATGGAGGGGACAAAGGCTTAGAGCTGCCGAGGGAGGGCAGGACTAGGGCCGCACACTCCAGGGCCCCTAGGTGGCCCTGCAGCCCACCTGTGTCGGCATTGAACATACTCCTGCATTTGGGAACTGCACTCTGGTAAGTTGCCCTGTCTTTGTGGGCATATCTTACAAGCTCACACTTATACGGATTCACACTTTCTCTTACATAGGTCAGCATAACAGGTTACAAAAGAGGCAAATAGGTAAAGCGGGTCCCAGACTGAGAGGGTGTGGGTTCAGACTCCAAATCTCCTGGGCTGGCTGCTCACCCACCTGGATGACAATGAGGTGAGTGGCGTCCACTGCGAGGAGCAAGCCGCTGCAGGTGTTCCAGCTCACAGGGGGCCAGCAGTGTCCCTCACATTCTAAAGAATATGCTCAAAATCCTCCTAGATACGGAGATTTCCCAGCTTTGCTGTCAACAGGCAGGTCCTCATTCCATAAGTCTTGGTGGGGCCTGGGATTCTGCAGTGCTAATAGGAGCCTGGGTCACCATCCTGATATAGTGAGTCCAAGGGCCACACTTTGAGTGGCAAGAGCTTCACAAGTGGCCGTTGACTTCACAAAGCCTAGGACAGAGACACTAATGTTCTAGCTATGCCCAGAGGGCTTGCAAAGCCCAGAGCTCCTGGTTCTGGGTAGGACCTGAAATCCTGCCCGTCTAACCTGTTCCCAGGGGACACATCTGGAGAGCCACTGTCCAGCTGGGTCTCAAACAGGCAGCCCGTATCCATTTCTGCTGCCCTGGGCCCAGCCTGGGTGATTCAGGGGATTCTGGGGACTCCTGACTAGGCCCTGCTTCCCTCTCCTCATTATGCCAATGCTAACCCCATGGATATTTCAACTTTGAAGTAGGCAGAACAGAGAAAAATTCCAACAAACCTAAGCCAACACATCAGTTATCAAAACTCTGTGGTTTTACAAACGTGGCTGAGTCTGGGGATTTCTAAGCTGAGGGAAAACTGGGCATACATTAATGACAGTCCTCCCCAGAGCTCTGGGCAAGGGTGGAAGGTCCCCCAGAACCTGTGCTGTCCGGCTGTCAGTCAGCAGCACCCAGGCCCCGGGGGCCAGTGGAGCGCAGGGAACATCACAACGGCAATGTCACAGCCCATGGCCACCTGCCTATAGAACCACAGCCAAGGGCTTGCACCCAGGTTTGAGTCCAGGTGCGGGCTGCTGCCCCTCAATCGGAGCCCGGCTGCTGTGTGCTGAGGCCCCAGGCCCACGCTCCCCCAGGCAGAGGAGGGCACAGCTCCCTCTTCAGTATGTGCCATGCGGGTGACAGGGGCCATATCTTCTCTAGGGCAGGTGCCCCTGTGTCCTCTCAGATGGACAAGCCACGCTCACCTGGAGGGGCAATGGGTGAGGAGTTTATGACTGTCTGGCCATGCCACCTGACATGTGTACCCACATTTGCCCTGGAGGAGAAAGGAAGAACAGATAGGGGATGGCCAGAATTGGGGAGGGGGTATTTTCCCAAGTGACGAGGGCCAGGCAGGAGCATACCCACCTACCCGCCACCTTTGGGGGGTCACACTGCACTCCCACCTGGGCACGTCCCTCCCAGCCACTCAGCTCCTCCCCCCAGCGCTGCTCCCTCTGGGCAGCCTGACCTAAAGAAGCAGGGTGTGAAATGGGAACCCCGCGTCTGCCGTTCATGTGCTGTGTGACCTGGAGCAGGTCACTTATGCTCTCTGGGCCTCAGTTTCTTCATGTAGAAAGTAGAGTGGAAACCAATCAGCCTTCAAGGGTGGGTCTAAGTTACGACGGCAACTGAAACAACAGGTCCTACAGGACACCATTTACAGAGCGCCTGTGTGTCAGTCATCACTGGAACCAGCTGCGGGATGGGAGCTGTGTTCCATGTCAGATGGGGAAACAGAGGCACACAGGTTAGACGGGAGGGCTGGAGCTGGCCCCAGGCTCACTGGCACCCCAGGACAGGTCAGGTGCTGTGTGTGACTTCTGCAGTAGAAGGTGGCTATCCATATGATTGCCATTCCCTTCCAGGGCTCTGGGCTGCTCAGAGCTGGGCTGAGCTCTGCCTGCTGGGGTCAGCCACATGGTGGGACTGGGGGCCATGTGCCTTTAGGTCAATAGCTCCCACAGCAGGCACCTGTGACTTGGATGGTGCAGCGTGCCTGGATTTGAATCTTCTGGGCTATGTGTATGCACAACGCTGCACGCAGTACATAGCACATCGCAGAATGTACTTGGACAGACTTTACACCAGGATCACACCCGGGAGGTGGGAGGGGCCGGGGCGGCCAGGGCACCTGAGTCTGCTGAGGGCCTGGCGGAAGTGCAGCCACAACTCACACTCACTCTGAAGGATCACCAAAGGGGGGACCTAGTATCACTCTGGTACTAAACTGCTTCTTTAAAGGATAGACCATATAAAAGTTAAGTGCTGGCATGAAGTAATATCACCACTTTAAACTACATGTCTTTAATCAGAGCTGTGGGGCCCGCAGAGCAAATTGTTCCATCTCTCCAGCTAATCACCTGGTGATTAAGTCATCTACCCACCCCACTATCCTTCCATCCATCTACCTGTCTCTCCTTCCTTCCTTCCTTCCATTCATCCATCTACCTACCTACCTATTCCTCTATCTACCCATTCACTCTGGTATCCATCCTTCCATCCATCCATCCATCCACTCTGGTATCCATCCATCCATCCATCCATCCATCCACTCTGGTATCCATCCATCCATCCATCCATCCATCCATCCATCCTCCCACCCACCCATCCATCCTTCCATCAATCCAGCCAGTCATTCATCTATCCATCTACCCACCATCCACCTATCCATCCGTCCAATTGGTCACCATTCCTTTATTAGTACTTGTTTCATGCTAAGTCCTATGCTGGGCAGGCACTGATGGTTCAGAGACAGCATTGGATATGGCCCAGCTCCCAGCAGATCCTTGGGCCCCAGGAGGTAGAGCTCAGTATATGAGACAAGCCACTGAACAAGGGCCGGTGGGAATGAGTCAAGGACAGTTCTGTTCTGACTGTGGAGAGAAGGGTCAGGGTGGGAAGCAGGGGTGCAGGAGCTGGGACAGAAGGGAAGTGTGAGTGCGGTCTCTCCAGCCCCATGCTCCATTTTCTGGGGAAAAACCTATAGACTAAATTCAGACTATGTGCCCCGAGAGGCACTGCCCAGCCCCCTCTGAAGATGGCTGCACAATCCAGGCCTGGCCAGAGGGTTCATCCTACTCTGTGGGTGGTACAATTGGGCCAGAGATGGGCAGATGATTCAAATCAGCCCAATGAAGCCCAGTCCTGAACCTTCTTCTAGAATGACCGGGAAGGAGGCATCCTCTTCCTCACATGACCACTAAGATAGCTGAATGCCAGTCTGGTGCTGCTGGTGACTACCGCGGTACAGAATGGGGCAGCTTGCCTGAAAATGGGCTTCCTACAGAGAAAGAGGTGGAAAAAGAGCTTCCCAAGGCTCTCTGAGCACTTGGAGGTGGTCAGGCCTGAAGCTATTATGCCTGAACTTTAAACCCAGGAAATTCCCACTGGCTTCAGCCGAGTTGGGCTGGATTTTTGTCATTGGTAACCATAAAGTCTGAGTGATGTGGCAGGATGCAGGTTCTGATCCAGTAAGAGGACCAGGAGCCCCCAGGAAGGCAGTAACTCTGATGACGTTCTGGTTCTGGGATGCCCTTTCCTCATACAGGCTTCAGGTTCCCAGGCATGAAATATGTTCTCACTCAAGCATCCCACCCTCCACTGGAATGACATTTTATACCTTGTATCTCCAGCTGCTCTGAAATCAGAGGGGAAGAGCTGGATGGGTGGGCCTGTGGCAACAGGGGGACAGCCGTTACTTAGGATGTGCTGAGACAGAGGTGGCCAGCTGTTCACCCAACATCTGCTCTGCCTTGCTACCTCAAGAGCAGGTCACAGCCTCCTCTGAGACTGTTACAGTTGTTACAGCTGAAAACACAGTGGACACTTTTTATGTCCTTCAAATGAGGGAGCATTTTTATGTGTGTGCTCCTTCCCTCCTCCTTTACAGGAATACGGATATGATGACTGGAATCTAAGCAGCCACCGTGAACTACGAGGCAGCCTATTAAAGATGTTGGAGCAAGAAGAAGGAAAGAGAATAGGTTGCCATACGCTTGAATCCCCCATGACAGCTCCAGACCTCCAGCCTTAACACAAATGAGAACTAAACCTCTATCTCAGGTAAGCCACGTTCTTTAGTGCCTTCCTGTCACACGTGGCTGAGCTGAATCTGTGCTAAACAGACACAGTGGAGGAACAGGAAACACATCTAGGACATTCCAGCTGTAGGGAGGGAGATGGCAGAGGGGAGGAATGAGTCTCTTCTCTCGAGATAGGAAGATCTGGAGTTGTACGTTAATGTGAAAGCGTTTTATTTAAGTTTTACAGGAACATTTCCCTCAAACACCTCCAGGCCTTGATTTAAGTTCCTAAAATAGTTTCCACTCCTAAGCAACCACCAAGGGTTTAATCAAACAATGGAACACTCCATGGAAAGAAATGCCCCTCGGAGCACACAGGGCAGAAAGGCTTGTCGCGCTAACAGGGAGGAGTGTTCCCCACTTGTTAAAATGTACCTGGCGATTTTCTTTTTGTTTCATAACAACTCCATTTTGTCACTCTAATTTTAGTGGCAATGTTTTTGTTCCAATCAGCGATCATTTTGGAAAAGTAGGCTGCTGGAAGAGCTCTTGGCATACAAAATGACAAGCAATTTTTAAACGGCAGAAGACGGATGATTTTTAACCACACAGAATTCTAAATCTGATTCGGGCTGGTTAGCACTCCTTAGAAAATAACTAGCTGTGTCAAAGATGTGATGTCCATTCTGCCAGCTCCAGTGTAGTGGGCCTACTGTGTGCCGGACAGGGACATAGGAAGGTTGTCAGGCAGGGTCCCTGCCCCTGAAGAGTCGTGGGACAGGAAGTTTTGTGCCATGCTTTGTGCCCTGCATGTTGGCTGCAGAGAAGACCCAGGCCTGGCAGCCAGGAAGGCATCACCTCGGCCCTCCCGCCCAGGCTCCTGCTCCAACCCTGGGAGGCACTGGCCACACGGGCCTTAATCTTTGTGGTCAAGATTCCAGAATATAGAAAAGTTTGGCAGTTGCTCGAAAAGTTAAATATGACCCCCCAATTCCACTCCAGTGTAGGCATAGTCCCCAAAGAATTAAAAACAAGTAAATAAATCCTTACACAGCCATGTTGACAGCTGCTTTACGCACAATAGCCAAAGAGGTGGCAGTGACCCCGTGTCCCTCAGCTGCTGAGAGGACCGTGAAATGTTGTACATCAGGAGGTGAAATAGTACTCAGCCTCGGTGGTGCCTGTGGCTCAACGAGTAGGGCGCCAGCCCCATATACCAGAGGTGGTGGGTTCAAACCTGGTCCCAGGCCCCCAAAAAAGTACTTCAGCCTCACACAGGAGGGAAGTAGTGACACATGGCACCACGCAGATGACCCTTGAAAACATGATGCTACACAGGAAGAAGCCACGCACAAACAATCACGTCAGATGATCCCATTTATGTGAAATGTATGGAAAAAGGAAAGACTCAGAGACAGAAAGGGATCAGTAGCCACCCAGGGCTGGAGGACAGGATGGGGCGTTACTGTGATTCGGTACAGGGCTTCTTGGGGTGGTGGTGATGAAATTAGCTCAAATTAGATTGATAGGATTGATGACCGCACAACTCTGTGAGTACCCGAATGCCACAGAACTGTGCACTTTATAATGGCTAACCTGGGTCGGGCGCGATGGATCACGCCTGCAATTCTAGCGCTGTGGGAGGCCGAGGCGGGTGGATCACTTGCGCTCAGGAGTTTGAGACCAGCCTGAGCAAGAGTGAGACCCCGTCTCTATTAAAAATAGAAAAACTAGCCGGCCATTGTGACAGGTGCCTATAGTCTCAGTTACTGGGGAAGTTGAGGCAAGAAGATCACTAGTGCCCTAGAGTTTGAGGTTGCTGTGAGCTAGATTGCCATGGCACTCCTGGCCTAGGCAACAAAGTGAGACTCTGTCTCAACAAATAAATAAAATAAAATGGTTAATGTGAATTTGAATTCAATTAAAAAATAAAAACATTCTAGAATATTCTGCCTGGCTATCTGTAGGTTTGTGCCCTCATCTCAATTCACCAGATTGAATGCCGTTGCTTCTCTCTGCTCCTCCACTTTTGGGCCCCTCTCTGGGATCCCCTTCATCTCCGCTGCTGACTCTGCAGCAACGTGTGTGGGAGGCAGCCCAGGGTGGCAGGAACAGGTGCGCCTTGTCCAGACCCTGGCTCACTTTTTGGCTGGGGGATTCTGAGAACACCGAGCGTCTCAGAGCCTGGGGGTCTTCCTATATGGAATGGAGCTAGCAGCACCTCCTGTGTGGCCAGCAGTGGCATCGAAGTGATGAAGGGAGTGGCGTGAACGTGGCGTCCCTCCCTGCCCGGCAGAGGCCACGCCCAGTGACACACTCATTCAGCCTGTGGGTAATGGTTGGGCCTGGACTTAACACCAGACCATGAACCCTGATGGAGGAAGCTGTGAACTAGGATAAAGTCACAGGAGAGACAGGCAAGAACAGATCATCTTAAACAAGCCAGGTAATTACGGCCACAGAAACTTGAGGCTACAAGGAGAAGGACAGAGTGGGGCTGGGCCCTCTGAGCTGTCCAGGGAAGCCCTTACAGGGAGGGTGTGGGGGAAGCAATGGGGCGTCTGTAGCCTGCTGCAGCAGGGCTGGGTGACCACAGGACGAAGGGCAGGAAGGAGGGGCCGTCTTCCTCCCCTGGTATCTCAGAGTGGGCTGGCATCATGCCATAGCCTGAGCTCTTTATGTGTTTAACAAGCCATGGAGGGAGCAGCCACTGGCTCGGATGTTTCACAGGAAGAAATCAGGCTTCGGGGAAAAACCTCAGGCTGTGGGGGCTGCAGGGCAGAGACAGTGGACTTGGTGGTTGAGACCTTGGTTCTGTCTCCCAGTTTCCACTGTCCCTGTCCTGTACATGGGAAGAGGCCAACTGGGCACCATGGATGTGTCAGGCTGTGGCCTGTAGGGGCGCTCCAGAGAGAGACAGAAAGCTGACGTCCCCACACAGCTTCACGCTCTCAGCTGACCATCTGAGACTTGCCTCGTGGGGTCTGCTCATATTGAGAGAAGTCCCTTCTCTTCCCCAGATATGACGCAGCCATAGACTCTCCTCCTCAGAATCCAGGGACTCAGTATCCTTGTTCAGTAAGTTCTAGTAAGAGGGTGGCAGGGTGAGGGAGCGGGGTAGGGGGTGGAGGGTCAGAGTGAGCAGCCCTGAGCTGTAGCCAGGGCTCCTGTGGCAGGAGCATGGCCTGGTGCTGGGCAGCTGGCAGTAAGTAGGGCAGCCCTGATGCACCCAGCAGCCCAGGGAGGACACCGCTGCCCTCCTGGGCTCTGAGACATGTCCCCATTTGGATGATAAATGATTCAGTCACCCCAGCAATCAGACTCCTTCTAGGACTATCAACAAGAAAAGCCAGGAGTCTCAGGACAAGAAATAGGTCAGGTTGTCACTGGGGTTTTGAATCTGTGCCAGAGCTCAAGGACAGAGCATGTCCCCGAAACAGTGCTGGAGCACACGTTTACCTTAGCCAGTGTTCCAGGGACATGCTGTACACCCAGGACACATGGGAGCTCCTTTAGCCTCTGAATGGGTGCATGAGACCAGGTGCGTGCATGTGCAAGTGTGTGCACGGGCGTGAGCCCCATGTACACAATATGCAATGTGCGTGTGTGGGCACGTATGCATGTGCTCATGGGTGTGCATGCATGCATGAGTATTTTTCATTGGGTGACTGAATGAGGGCTGTGACCCCATGTACGGGAAAGGATGTGGGGGGCTAACAGGGATACCCATCCTCTTCCTCTCCTCTACATCTCCCACCCTAACCTGTCCCCAGGCTGAGGGGAGGACTGTGGGAAAGCATGTGACCACCAGATGGTCCACAGTGGCTGGACAGTATGACCCGGGGCCTCTGGCCCCAACACTCAGCAGCCAGGGGAAGAGGAAAGTCTTTCCCAGATAAAGCTCTGGTCTAGGGAGATAAAGCTCTGGGCAGATAAAGCTCTGGTCTAGGGAGAAAGTTCTAGTCTGTGGGGGCTACTCCAAGCGGGGCTGAGACCCCAGCCTTTTCTTCCCTTTCTTTGTCCTCCTAGGAAATAAGCTGCCAGCTCAGCCTGGTCTTGACAGTAGGAACCTGGCCATACACACTGCGGTCTTGGGAGCGCCATCCTGGGTGACCAGGGGACGCCGCCATGGCCCCGCAGTGCACCCTCTCTCGCTCTCTGCCTGGGTGGGAACCTTCTGAGCCCAGTGAGGAAACGGTCAGTAGAGGCCAGCTGTCTGGCTGGATTGTCATGGAGGCTCAGCTGGCCTGAGAAGACTCTTCTGGACAGAAGCCACCACACCTGAGGGGGCCGACAAGCCCAGGTGGCAGTGTGATGGCATGGAGGTCACTTAACCTCCCGGGCCCCATCTGTAAATGGTGCCTCTGGCGTCTCCTGGGGAAGGCGCCGGGAAGACGCTGTGAGAAGGCTCGGAGAAGGCTCGGAGAAGCTGTAACCACAGCGATGATGAAAGTGATGCCTATTTCAGCTTCCTTACGGTCAACCCCAACAAGTGCCTCTCTCCCCTCAGGAGGAGAATCTGAGAGCCCTTCCCACTCCGAGCTTGGTCCCTCCTCCCACAATGTGTGTCCCAGCCCTCCTGGTTTGGGGAGAAGCAGATTCCACAGCCCAGGAGAGGTGAGGAATGTGCCAATCCCCAAACGAGATAGTGATTATTTCGAGGTATAAACACTGGAGAGAGGATAGTTCCAGAAAGGGTGAGCTGACCTGTCTCCTCTTGCAGGCAGCCAGCCAGGAAGAGTCCTCTGAGAGGGGTCCGCAATCTCCGCCCCTTCTCCCCAGAGACTCGGAATCGGAGGCTGCATGGACCTGAACAAACATACTTAAGGAGGGGACTCCCACCTTCCCGCAGCTGCACCTGTCCCCCCACCACCACATCCCTCCTAGTGACTCCCAGCCACATTCTTTGTGTGACATTTCTTCCCAAGTGTATTGCACATAGCCTGAACACTATAAAAGCATCTCGCTTTAGCCACTTCTTTGGACGTCACTCTCTTGTAAAGATCCTGTGTATGTGTAAAACTAATGATATCTGTGTGCTTTTCTCTTAGTAATTGACCTGGTGTCGATTTGCTTTCTAGAGAGGAGCCCTCTAAGAGCTAAAAGCAGGAGAAGGGGTCTCTGGCTCCTCTACATCCCCAGCCCCCCCACCCACCGAGGATGTGGGCAGTTTTTATCTTTTTTGAGCTGTAGAACGCTGCAACTTGCTCGGAGGAGCTGGGAAGAGGTGGCCACACTCCTGCCTGGATGACAGTGTATCTCCCATGCTAAGGACAGAGACAATGTGTGCAAAGTGACCAGGCATGTGACACAAAGGGCATGTAACCCGAGGACAAAAGGAAAGCTTTTAATTTTTTGTTTCTTTTTTTCTGAGACTGAGGCTCACTCTGGTTGTCCTGAGTAGAGTGCCAGGGTGTCAGCATAGCTCGCAGCAACCTCAAACTCTTAGGCTCAAGTGATCCTCCTGTCTCAGCCTCCTGAGTAGCTGGGATTACAGACAGGTGCCTGCTACAACACCTGGCTAGTTTTTCTATTTTTAGTAGAGACAGGGTCTCAGTCTTCCTCAGGCTGGTCTCTAACTCCTGAGCTCAAGCAATGCACCGGCCTCGGCCTCCCAGAGTGCTGGGATTACAGGCATGAGCCACCATGCCCAGCCAAAAGTTGAAAAGCTTTTAACTTTTAAGGCCATTCACTGAAGTGTCATGTACAACAGTGATACATGGAAATCACGGCAATACGTCAAAGACAGAGGAGTGCTGAATAGATATCCAATGTCACGTCCATGACGCTCCAAGGTCACGTCCATGACAACTTGTAGAGCCATTGAAAATAGTGTTTTACAAGAACACATGCAATCCATGACACGGTGTCCTTTCGCTTTTGCAGGATCTGTGATTATAGAGGACGTGCTCTATTTTAATTTACATTCATGCTCGATGAAGGGCCCAAAAGCTTGACGGTGACTATTCCTACAGGGGAGGATAATGAGTGACTTTTATTTTCTTCTTTATAATAATTTTTCTCTATTTTCCAAATTTGCTAGAAGACTAGACTGTACTTGAATAATAAAACATAATTTTAAAAGTGAGTTCCTCTCAAAAGAAGACACACAACTAGCCAGCAAGCACACAAAAAGATGTAGAACCATCATTAGTTATCAGGGAAATGCAAATGGAAACCACTCCGATATACCATCTCACACCTGCCAGGACGGCAACAATAGTAACAAAAGTAGGCAGAGGTAAGGATGCCGGGAACCTGGGGCCCTCATGCACTGTCGTGATGAAGCCACAGGGGACAACAGCCCACCTGCTCCTTAGACGGTTAAGAGTTACCGTAGGACCCAACAATTCTGCTCTCAGATGCATAGGCGGCTGTGAAAGTTTTGAGACAGACTGTGTTGCGATCCATTTTTTCACTTCCAAGTAACACAGTCAACAGCGTCCTTTCTGAGTCACCTGTGACAGTTTCAACTTATCGGTGTTCCTGGGAGGGCTTCATTTGCTTCTGCTCAGGCAGATTTTTATGTTTCATGATTTTTATGTGTCTTAAAATTTTCATGATGACCCGCATGTATACAAAAAAGAACTCAAAGCAGGTGACCCAACAAAAACACCTACAGAAACATCCCCAGAAGCGCCATTCACAACAGCCAGAGAGTGGAAACGGCCCTAGCGTCCATTAGATTGAGGATAAACAAAATATGCCATCAGCATGAAATGAACTTTCACTCAGCCATAGAAAGAAATGAAATTCTGGCTTCCTGCTTCCCCTGCACGTTTCGCAGTATGGGGCCGAGCGTCGGATCCGCCAGTACCTTTTGAGGATCCTGAAACCGCCCCCGCGATGGAGGAGGACCAGGAGCTGGAGAGGAAAGCTATAGAAGAACTGCTTAAGGAGGCAAAACGTGGGAAGACAAGAGCAGAAACAATGGGGCCTATGGGTTGGATGAAGTGTCCTCTTGCTGGTACAAATAAAAGATTTCTAATTAACACAATTAAGAACACATTGCCCTCCCATAAAGAGCAAGACCATGAACAAAGAGAGGGCAGTAAGGAACCCACAAAGAACCAGGCCCAGAAAGAAG
>CAUYON010184675.1:0-15673 GCA_963573935.1 Arctocebus calabarensis
GGGTACAGGTGAACCTTACTAAATGCAGAATACAAATGTCTTCATATAATAACTGAGAAAATGCCAGGAACGCTATGTTAATCAGTTTGATGAAAATAGTTAAGATTGTATATGAAACCAGCACATTGTACCCCTTGATTGTGCTATTGTACACAGCTATGATTTAATGATAAATATAGTAAAAAAAAAAAAGAGGTATGCTTCTTTTGGCTCTCTGAAAGTTCTCTGAAAACTGAACTCCTAAAAGGCAAATTAATTGTGTAAAAAACACACTTTTTTTTTTTAACATATATACAGGAGAGCTTTCAAATTGAAGACTCAACATGCAGGGAAAATTGTTCATTTTTATGCTTGGTTTCAACAAAGTATAGAAAGCCATGTAGAAATATGAGTGAACAAAAAGTTTATGATTTTATGTTAGTAGACTGAGTGGAGAAAACCCTGGAAAACCTGTCCAACTAGAGTCTCCTTGGCTTGTCTGTGAAGACTTCCTTCCTTCTGGGTGTGGGATAGGTCCTTCTCAGGAAAGAGGATCTTATGGACTACTGTCAAACAGAATAGGTCATATAATTTCCTTATAGACTGTTTTTATAGAAAAATGCACAAGGGAGCTTATAGTAGTATTTTTAGGTTTTATGACTAGCTTTAGGGAAATGGGGTTCTGGTTTCTTCTATGGCCCACTTTGGGGAAGAGGAATTATAGTTTTATCGCTGGCCTTGAGGGAGAATGGGACTGAGAGACAGGAGGGCAAAAGAAGGTTGGAGAAAAACTTTTGCTTCTGAGGACTTCATTTTATTTTCTGAGCCCCAACAACTTGTTTATTTATTTATTTGACAAATAGTGATTTTTCATTTATTTTGTTTTGGGTTTTTATAACTTCTTGAATTCACTTCTTGAATTTGTTAGTTAATGTCTTTCATCAGTTTGGGGAGAGCTCAGCTGTTTCTTCTACAAAATAGTGTTTCTACTCAATTCCTTAGCTCTCACTATCTGAAACTCTAGTTACACATATACTATACCATTTGAGAGTGACTTACATGGTTTTTGCCTTTTACAAATAGTTTTTTAGTCATTTCTTCTCAGTTCTTTATTTTGAGGGTTTTTTTATTATTAATGTTTTATGTCACCAATCTCCTTTCTAACCTGTTTTAAAACCATCTAATAAGTTCTTAATTTTAAAAATATTACTTTCTAGTTTCAGAATTTTCACTTGATTCTCTTCCATATATTCTAGTCCTTTGGTGATATTCACCACTTTTTCCTCTAATTTCCTAAATATAATAACTACATTTATTTTAAGATCACTTTCTATGACCTCCAATATATGGTCACAATGAGTCTGTTTCTGTTTCCTATTTTTTGTCTTGGGTTTTGTTTATATAATCTTCTCTGTTGTCATATTTAGTAATTATTGATTATATGTATGATAATATATATGAAAAAGTTGTAGAGGTTCAAAACATGAGTTTTTGCTCCAGAGAGGTTTCAGTTTTCATCTTCCAGGCAGACAGAGTGGGGCTGATTACTTTCATCCAATGGGGAACTGAAATGTATCAAAGCTGGGTTATAGTTTTGGTAAATTTCTTTGGGCTTCTATTTTATTTTAAAGTTTTACTTATTTTTTAATTGGCAAATAAAAATTGTATATATTTATATGTGCATATGTGTATACAAAGACAAAGTGAGAGAATGTTTCCAAATATGGATGTCAACACCTGAATTTCTCATTTGTGATACTGATATGTTTGACTCCATGTACTCACAGGCAGCGAAACACATATTTCTATGTGTATATCATAGCATGAGCATGCACACACATAAACACAAATATATACCTAAATTTCTTTTAGACCATATTGTGTACATAATTTGAACAGTTTGTTAGAAGAACCCCTGGTACTAATTCACTGCACTTCCTGTATAATAAACAGAAATGCACCAGCCTTTATACTGAATTGCTAGGGTAACACAGGAACATCTTGTTTGCATTTTCAATGCACCAACCATCAGATTCTTATTTCATTACTCACTGGCACATTGCTGGACAATTTTTAATTATTTTTTCTCCTTTTTGAAAGCTCCATGGAGACCTCTTAATCTTGCATTGAGAGAAAGGTTGTTATTTTTAAATGCTGCAGTGACTTGGTCTCACTCAAAATGTTATTGAACTAACAAAATAAATGATTGCATACTAAAAAAAATTGTAGGTATTTTTGTTGTACAACATGGTGTTTTGATATATGCTTACATTATGGAAAGGTTAAATTGAGCTAATTAACGTATTCATTTATATCATAGACTTTTTGGGGATAGTTAACATATTTATAATCTACTTTCAGCAATTTTCTACTATACTGTACATTATTGTTAACATAGTCACCGTGTTGTACAATAGATCTCATGAACTTACCTTGTATTCCTCCTATTAAATTGAAATTTGGACACTGTCATATGAAGAATAGATCACTCAAAAAAAAAAAAAAAAGAATAGATTACAACTATGGCCCAATAAGAAGGAGGGAGGAGGGGGGGATGGAAGGGGAGGGGTAACATCAGATAGAGGGAGGGTGAATGGTGGGATCACACCTATGGTGCATAATGTAAGGGTACATGTCGGATCTATTAGTATAGAGTATAAATGTGTTAACACAATAACTAAGTAAACGAGTCGAGGTGTATATTAACCAGTGTGATATGAGCATTCCTAGTTCTATATGAAATCAGCACATTGTACACCATAAATGCATTAATGTATACATAAAAACAAAATAAAGAACTTGAGTCGGGGAGAAAAAAAAAAAGATAAACTGAAATTTCGTATATTTGACCAACATTTCCCCCAACCTTTCTCCCTCCTCCAACCCCTGGTCTCCTATTTCTATGAATTTAATTTTTTAAGATTCTATATTTAAGTGAGAATATGCAGTATTTGTCTTTCTGTTCCTGGCTTACTTCTTTTAGCATAACATCCTCTATGTTCTTTTATCATCTATGTTGTCAGGAATGACAAACTTTCTTTTTTTTTCAGGTGAATAATATTCCCTTGTGTTTTTTACTACATTTTCTTTATCTATTCACCTGTTGATAGAAATATGGGTTGATTCCATTCCTTGACCCCTGAATAGTGCTGCAATAAATGTAACAGTGCAGATATCTCTTTGACATTCTTTCTCCACATTCTCCCCACACTTGGTATCTACTGTTTTTTTTGATAATAGCTGTTCTAACAGGTATGAAGGGACATTTCATTGTGATTTTAATTTGCATTTTCCTAGTGCTTAGGGATGTTGAACATTTTTCATATACTGCTTGGATGTCTTCATGTCCTTTCCTCTTTTTTTAAATCAGGTTATTTGTTTTCTTGCTATTGAGTGGTTTCAGATCCTTATTATATATTTTAGGTATTAAATCTCTTTTCAGCTATATAGTTTGAAAATATATTTTTCCATTTCCATTTTTTTTTCTATTTTGTAAGCTGTCTTTTCACTTCTTTGATTGTTTCCTTTGCTATGCATAAGCTTTTCAGTTTGATTCAATCCCATTTATCTATTTTTTTCTTTTGCTGTCATACCCTCAAATTATAACCCACATAAAGAATGTCATGGAGGTTACCCCTGATGTTTTCTTCTAGTAGTTTCAGGTCTTAAAATTAAATCTGTAACCAATTTTGAGTTGATTTTTAGATATGGTATGAGATAAGGGCCTAATCTCATTCTTCTGAATATGGCTGTTCAGTTTTCCTAGTACTATTTATCAAAAAGATTGTCTTTTCCCCACTGTGTGTTTTTGGGAAATTTATGAAGATCAGTTGATCATAAACATGTGGACTTATTCTGGGCTCTGTATTCTGTTTCAGTGCTCTATATGCCTTTTTTTATGTCAGTATCAGGCTGTTTGGATTATTATAGCTTTGCAGTAGATTTTGAGATCAGGTGGTTGATGCTTCCAGCTTTGTTTTTGTTGTTCAGAATTGCTTTGGTTATTTGGGGTCTTTTGAGCTTCCATATAAGTTAATTTTTTTTTTCTATTTTTGCGAAAAATGTCATTGGAATTTTGATAGGGATCTCATTGAATCTGTAGATTGCTTTGGGTAGTACAAACTTTTTAACAATATTAATTATTTCAATCCATGAACATGGAATAACTTTTTTAAATCTCTATTTCAGATTCACTCTTGTAGTATAGCTCTCCAATTCTTCCAACCAAGAGCTCGTCTCATTCACAGGGGCCCTTTTTTTTTTGACAGACTCTGAATGTTAATTCCTGTCTTCTCAGTACCTTCAGAGTATCAGAAACTCCCCTCTGCTTTTCAAAATATTTCTGCTTTAGCTTTGAGACTTTTGCCCCATGATACCTCAAAATTCATGTCTCAAGGGCAATACCAGTTGAGTGGTAGTTTGTTCCTTTTCCCTCTTTCTCACTGGGATCTTGGCTTTTCTCTTTGTTTGTTTGCTACTTTGTTAGAATTTTTCTCTTTTCAGCACCAGAAGGCTGCCAAAAGCTCTGCTGGTTTCTCCTTGGCCAGAGGAAACCCCTACATCGTGGTCACTTTGCCTTTGCTTCCAGAATTGGCAATGCACAGGGAGAATGACCACAGGGTCTCAGTTCATTCTCTGCAGCACCCCTCTCTATTATTTCAGCAGTCCTTATGTGCCTGGTAATAGCTCTTTTTATTATTATTCAAAAAGTAATAATCTTTCTAGTTTATTCCATTATACTCAGAAGTAACAATCTCTGTTTATATGAACATGAAAGAGATTGTTATTCTCATTGGAAAGAGAGGTAACTGTCCAGATGAATGAGGGGTGTGTATGTGTGTGTGTCTATGTGTATCTATGTGTATGTATATGTGTGTAAGATCTAGAGATGGGTACTTTTTATGCAGACATATGCAGGTTTATACAAACATTGAATCTACCCTGCAGCATTCTGTCTCACCTGAATCCCTGTTCCTAGGATTACCTCTGCTGTCTCTAATTCTCAAGGTTTTATGGAGTTCTGAAGTATCAACTGGCAGTTCCTGAGCCTTCCCTGCTGACTTTAGCCAGGTCTTTCTTAGTCTGTCCTGCCAAATACATTTCCATTGATTTCTCAGTTACAAATTTTTGGCCCTTGTGTGCTTTGCCCTTTTTTATTATTATTTTAATGGACATAAGGATGAAGTAGAGAAAATATTTAACTATAAGTCTCAAATTAATTTCTTTTCTGAAAAAAAAATTGGAATTGTATAGTTATACTACTTCTTTTTTTTTTTTTTTTTAAGAGACAGAGTCTCACTTTGTTGCCTTCGGTAGAGGTCTATGACGTTATAGCTCACAGCAACCTCCAGCTCTTGGGCTTAGGCAATTCTCTTGCCTCAGCCTCCCAAGTAGCTATAACCACAGGCGCCTGCAGCAACCCCTGGCTATTTTTATTTTTTTATTGAAATTTGGCTGGGGAAGGGTTTGAACCCGCCACCCTTGGTATATGAGGCCGGTGCCCCACTCACTGAGCCACTGGTGCCACCTAATATATCACTTCTTATATACATAGTGCTCAGCCATCAGAGATGCTACTAGTCATACTGTCAGCCAAAGTTCAAATGGTATGGGATAAAATGAGAAGGGACACTATTTTTCTTTAATCTGATCCCCCAATTGTTATATTTTACCAAGTCTCACAAACTTCAATGATAAAGCATTTGATTTTTTAATGAGACTCCAGACATATTCTTACTTTTCTTGAGAGTCTGCTATAAGGAATGTGAAGAGAAGAGGCTTTCCCAAGAGGATATAGTAATCACTTTTATAATAGAATTGTGTTTTATTAATATACTTTACTGTATTTTGTGGTTCTTAAAAAATCATTAATTTCCTTCCCCAGGGGCCTGGACTGCTAGAGAATACTGGAACATGGTTTTCTGAGGATGTGTCCCTGTCTTAGGAGTACACAAAGGCCCACAAAGTGGTTTAGAGGATGCTGTTCAAATGATTAATGGCTGCGGTAAGACTTTGGCTATACAGGTAGAAAAATGAATGTATTTCAGATTCTCTTTGAACTTTCTCTTATCAGCACATCAAAATTAGTAACACTATTTCTCTTTGATTATTCTCTCCAGTACATAATGGAAATAAATTACTTCATTACTTGGTAAACTATACTATCTTACCAATGTAATGTAAGGATTACAATTTAGAAACTGGTTTCAATGGAATCTATTTTCCCTGAAAGTCTCTACTTATTCTATCCACAAGTAATTATAGAGGATTTTCTTTTTGCAAAGCCTAGTGTTAGGTGCTAAGGATATAGCAGTGAGTTAAATGAGCAAAGTTTTTACCTTTTAAAGAGACTTGCATTCTACTGAAGGATATGGCAATGAACCAATAAAGATATGATATATTGTTCACATATAATGTAATATATACATATTATAAAGCAAAATAAATCAAGGTGAATGAACAGAGTGGTTAGAGTAAATCTCTTGATGAGTAACTATGAGATTTGAATAAACCAGAGGAGGACAGAGTGTATTACCAATACAGAAAATAAAAACAAAAATGAATTCAGCTGCCCAGGTGACTGGTCTACACTGTGTTCACTTTTATTATTGGGCATATCTTGGTTCCTCTATGGTTTTTGCAGATATCAAAATGACTGGCGTGTTTAGAATAGGAAAGTCTTTTTCTCACTTGCTTTATTTGGTAACTCAGATCGCTATTCATCTAGAATGACGTTTGTTCTTCAAAATGTAGATAGTAGGCCAGATAGACTCAGCTTATAGATATCACTTCCTTTTGGGATTATTGTACTTTCATTGACATTTATTGCATCTAAATGCGGTGATGTTTATGACAGCATTTTTGTCTGTAGTAAGCAAATTTTAGGATTCTTTTACCATTTAGTCTGTATGAAGAAACTTACTACACTCAGTAGGAGCTCTTAGGAAAACATTGGCTCTAGTGAGTAAAGGATGGGCTAGTTTCTGGAATTTCTGTAATCCTTTAGTGAAAGACTGATAAAATAAAATTGCAGAGTTGTGGCGTCTTCTCCAGCCGGCTCATGGAAATACTTCCTCTTCTGACCCAGCCACTAGAGGGATTATTGTACCATGGAGAAGCAGCCTCCCCAAACTCCCCGCCCGTGCTTTGGGAGAGATTCGGCTCAGTGTGTTGCATCTGGAAGATATTTCTTCTCCTTCTCTGTAAAAGTGATAGAGGCAGGTAAGCGAGCCCTGTTTCCCAGCACATTTTCTGTTGACTATGGGCTCTGGCTATATCTGCTGTCCCTGGAGTGTGTGTTTGACTGTCTCGTTCTCTTTGAAGCCGAGCTATTTGCACTCCAAAGAAGTTGGGATACCCAAGACCGTCTGGGCTGCATATGCTTTTAAACTGAGGGTTTTTGTTAGTATTTAAAAGCTCTGTCTTTGAAAGCATATTACACAATAAGTAAACTGCCTAGGAGAACTTGTAATAATAACCTAAAATATCACCAGCTTTATATTTAAATTGCCCTGCTTTTAAAATGTATTTGCTTTGGCTATGTTGTATGGTTGAAATAACTTAATATAGCAAATTGACACTTTGAAGTGACATATTTGGTGCAATTTTTTTTTCTTTTAATCATACTAAAGTTTTGTATTTCTAGAATTAATTATAAGGTTCATTCAATTGGTAATAAATGGATGGCAAAACAAAATATATACATGTATAATCAATTAACTACTCTAGCATGAAAATGTTGAAAATTTTTGTTTAAGAATAGTTTATCCATATTTGTACTGCTTTAAAAATTATAGTTAGAATTTAATTAATAATGTATATATTCTAAAAATAACAGTACACACATAGTTCAAGTTCTTAAGGAAAGAAGATCTATAATATACCAATCTTGAAATCAATTCTGCAATTGTTGATACTCTTTTCCCTGTGGCTCCCCCCTATTCCGTAGGCCTTTAAGAAATAGCAATAAAAAGTGCGTGATGTATTCTGGGCCATTTTCGGTAATATAATCTGTTTTACATGTGAGATCCATATGTGAACTATTAGTAGGCAGAACATAAATACACATTTTTATACCATTTGGTTATGTGGCTCACATTTGCACTAAAGTTTAGTGTGTGTTTTTGTGGAGTTAATTGGTCACACAGGACTTAGGGTCTGTTTTGACCCATTTACTTGACGTAGAATGACAGAGAATCTGCTGGGACCTTTACTTGCATGATTATACTCTGGAAGGGTGGAATATCTTTCCCCAAAGACATTTCAAGGATTGTATGGAATATGTTATTCACTCTCCATAGAAAGTCACTCCTCTGTCCTAAAGAATACTTTTTTCCACTTTCGTGTGTGTGTTATTAGGGAATAATCCAGAATTTAGTTTTGCAGTCTCATGGACAGAGGCTTTTTGGTGGGGGGGTATCTATCAGGGCATCACTGCACTGCAGCTGGTGACATGTAAAAAGTGCCTGTAAGTCTGTATGTGAGTGGGTGTTGTCTTCAGTAGAAATACCAGCAGTGTGCTTCAAAAGGCAGGGGCCATCCTTTTTCTCAGACTCTTGTTTGCTTAGTTTTTCTCAGATCCAAAATACACCTGATTATTTTTTATTTCAAATAAGAACTTATTTTTTTATTTTGGATTAATAAGAGAGCACACATTGTTTACTTTTGAATGGTACAGTCCAAGTTGTAGTTGTTTCCTTTACCCAGGAGATGTGCCTTATACCCACACATTGTTCCCTTTGAGTAGGTACTTGCAGAACTCTCCCCCCTTTCTTGAATTTATCTGAATTTTTCTCTCATTTTGAGCATGTAGTTGTTAATCTAGTTTCAATATAGTATTGAGTACAGGCATGCAATGCTTATTTTTCCATTCCTGTGATCTTTAGGAGGATAGATTCAAATCCATCCACGTTGTTAGAAAAGATAAAAAAAGTCCATCTTTTTATGGATGAATAGTATTCTGTAATATACATATATCACAGTTCATTAATCCAGTCATGTGTTGAGTGGCATTTGGGTTGCTGCCGCATCTTTGAAATTGTAAGTTTTGTTGCATTAGAGTGTAAATTTCCTTATGGTAAAATAATGTTTTTTCTTTTGGGCAGATACGTAGTAAAGGGATTACAGAATCAAATGGAAGGCTAACTTTTAGTTATTTGAGGACTCTCATACTTTTTTCCCTACAGGCTGTACTAATTTGCAGTCTAAGCAACAGTGCGAGTGTTCCCTTCTCTCTGCACCCATGCCAACATCTATTGCTTTGGGACTTTGTGATGTGGGCCATTCTCACTGGATGATATCTCGTTTCTCTGATAATTAGAGATGATGAGCATTTTTTTATGTGTTTGTTGGCCATTCATTGGTACTCGTGGGAAAAAATTCTGTTGATGTCTCTTACCCAGTTTTTAATGGGGTTATTTGCTTTTTTTCTTGTTGATTTGCTTATTTGTAGATTTTGGTTACTAGCCCTTTGTCAGATTCTTAGCATGCAAATATCTTCTCCTGCTCTGAAGGTTGTCTCTTTGCTTTGTTGGTTGTGTCCTTAGCTGTGCAGAAACTTTTTAATTTGATGACATCCCATTTATATATTTTTCTTGTTACTGTGATTGCCTTTGGAGTCTTCTTCATAGATTCTTTCCCAAAGTTGATATCATTAAGAGTTTTGCCCACACTTTCTTCTAGAATTATTATAGCTGCATTCACATATGATTATAATGGAGGTAATGTGAATTTTATAGTTGTAGCTTTTTCGTTCCCTTATAGGACTCAAGGGAAGTGCCTTATGGATTCCTGCCTCCAAGAAGGGGTGCTTACTCCTAATCCCACCTTCCCTGCCCTTTCCTGCACTGCTTCAGTGTGGCCATTTATGGCCCTTAGTTCAGTGCCCCCAGGCCTCCACTGGGAATCTTCAATCTCTTTACTAGAGGAAGAAATACTCGCTCTCCCTCCCTTTGATCCTTTCTTGGATCTCATAAACTGGAGGGCCTCACCCTTTGTCTGGATGCTAGTGGAGCCTCTTTTCATCTCCTAAGAGAGGTTAGTCTCTCAGCTACTGCAACTGAGAATGGGTGTGGTGCTCTAATTCCTATTTCTGTCTATCTAACAGTGAGCTATGATTGTTCTCCTCACTAGGCCCCCAAAGAAGTACACACACTAGCCTAAGGAATTTATTACTTTTTAAAGTTTCACACAAGAAAGAGGCCATGTCTTATATCACATGACTGTGACCTTTCCCTCTATAAAATAGATAGATCATTTCTGGATCATTGATTGCTGGATCATTTCTCCTGGATATTTCTCCTCTGTTAGAATAAATCTTCATAAAAACAAGAGTACCTGTTTGGTTCATTGCTCTACTCCAACATCTAGAACAATGCCTAGCACATAATAGGTGGTCAATATATATTTGCTGAATGAATAAATATTATAAGGGTCATACCCTACCTCAAATAGCTTCTTCTTTGCCCCACAGAAGTGGGGTGTGTGTGTGTGAAGTAAATATCAACTTGGATTACTTGTTATTGTAATTTTCACCACTACACCCAATAGGAAAGTTTCTAATTTACTCTCCACTTGAAAACTGATGCAAATCAAGGATAACTAAAGCTAAAAGAAAAAAAAAAAAGAAAGAAAGAAAAAGGAAAAAGGAAAAGAAAAGCAACCTTGAGGGATAGAGGATGTAAGTAATTTATTTTACTAATAGACAGCTGGGACATTTGTAGTGCTGGACCAAAAACTTCAGACCTGGATGTACTTCAAGTTGTATCTGATTTAAATGCATCACACTACGTGTTCCAGATTGTAGCAGCCATTTGCTGAGTGGATAGGTTTCTTTCTTAAAGCTAACAAGTAATTTTAGAAGTACTCATATCAATAATATGTAAACACCACATGTATAACTATATATTTTTTCAAGTAAAAACTTACAAGATCCTTCAGGATATTAAGCTTCTGATTTTTTGAAACAAGAATACTCAATAGAGTAGATTATGAATAGGGAAGATGCTGGCTGTGGTTTACGGAAACTTGAGCAAAGGCCAGCCAGCCGTTGCAGCATGTGACCTTCACCTTGGGTGTTGAAATTGTGTTGTGCTGGGAGCAAATCAAAGGAAATGTGACTATGACACAAAGGATGGATTGAATATAGGAGTCATTGTGATGAGAATATGAGCACTGTGCATCTAGCAGGACTGGATTAATTTCCTTTCTAGATAATAAATATTGTGGCATAGGCAGTAAGATGGAGAAAGGACCATTGTGAATGACTACAAAGAAAATTGCTGGGATCCCTATGTCAATAATTGATCTTAATGGAATTTAATTATTTTATTACCATAATCAGGCACCTCTTATCTTGCTTTTACTTCCACCCTACTTTGAGAACTATTAACTCATATTACCCAGCCACAGTCAGGAAGAAACTGCTTGATGACAAGTTTTAATTCTTCATTGCAATGTATCTTTGGCAAATTCATTGGTCTGGATTCACAGCATTAGAAGAAAAAAGAATTGCTATAAAATGAGTTGGAGTGAGGGAGATTGGTAGATGGGCATATCATTGTGTTTATTTCTACACTTGATGCCTGATATGAGTGCTCTGAAGTGACAAATCCTGTTTATTTACTTTGTATTCCCAGTGACACACATAGTGCACATTATAAAGTAGTTAGCTAATAAATATGCATTGAATGAGTAGTAAAAATAATGAACATGATTTTAATTCTTTATCTTACTGTTATTTTTCAGAAATTGAAATAATGTATTCATTTGCACAATCAAATAACCCCTTTAGTTGGTTTTGTTGGGACTCGGAAGGTAATATTCCCAAATGGAGGCCTCGAAGGATGAGTTTTTCTCTGACTGCTTCTGCTTTCCTGTCTGTCAGTCCCTTCTCCCTCAAGCCTGGCCGTACAAACTAGAGTCCCTCTTCCCCAAGATGGGCGACCATAAATAAATTATGTGACCCATCTTACTTAATGGCAGGTACTGAGATCTTCGTTCCAGAGGGTTCCCCCTCACATGCAGAAGGAAGGAATGCTGCGCGGACCAAGAAGAACCTAGACAGACACAACTCGCTGAATTTCTCCACTCAGCCTGTCTACATTGGATCAGAGCCTTTTTGTCCAGTCGTTTTTCTATACACCTGTCCATACTTTGCTGAACCTGTATAAAAATGACAATTTCAAAGTTATTTTTGGGTCTTCATACTGAAGACTCCATTTACATACATTAAATAAATTTGCATGCCTTTTCTCCAATTAATCTGCCTTTTACAAATTGACTTTTCAGAGAAACTTCAGAGGTAAAGGTGAACTTTCCTCTTAGCCCCAACAATATGCATCTTTGTATAACCACTATTAATATCTACTTATTTTATTTCAAAAAGCAGTGACATTTGCTCTTTGTAGTTCTTCTATCTCATACTGAGAAAACATTATATGTATATAAATTCATATCATAGAAAAAACATTTTAAGACCTGAGTATTAATTTGAGGCCCCCACAAAAGCATCTTTCTACTGCTGCCCATCTATTTTAGCAATGATACCCAACTTTGAAATTCCAAAAATTCTGTTGTAGTTTAATAGCGAGATCAAAGTTTTGAACTCTATTTTCCTTCTGTAAAAATCAAGATGGGAAAGAGTTCTGATTATTCTGCAAGATAAAAGCCCCAAAAGTTGAAGACTGGGCATTCAGACACACACACACACACACCCACCCCTCAACTCTCAACACTAATGTGAAAAGTTATAGCTTTGTTGCCAGGGGAGATAGGAGGCACTGCCTCTCCCCCAAGCCTGTGGATGTCTTCCAACGGCTGCCAAAGCGCAGAGGTGCTGATGCCAGCGCTAAGGGGACCAGTAATAAGGGTTAGAGTTCTGGATGAATTGCCTTGTCTTGGACTGATATTCCTGCTACACCAGTGATATCACCTCTGTTGTGAAAGCTACTCTAAATACCATTGCCTATCAGGGTCCTACTTCTGACACATTCTCGTTATGTCTTACACTCAATATCTCTTAGAAAAGAAAGGAAAAGAACTCATTTACTTTTTCAAAATCTTATTTGAAAGTCCCTTGCACTTGCACAATTTGAATGATAAACACAGTATTGTCCTCAGAGGCACGTCTTTCTTTTAGACTCAATTCATTGTCCTTAAAGAAACCTGAGTCTTTCTTCAGAGGTTTCTCAATCACTCGTGCAAATAGATGCCTGGCAGCCCTTCCTCACAGGACAACACGTGTTCATAGCTTGCTTCAATCCTTAGAGGAATAATTTAGGCTAATTCAAGCTGAAGCCACTGCTAAAATTGAGATTTGAAAGGTAGGTTAGAAAAAATCAAGGCTCGAGAATATAGATGGTCAAAAAAAAAAAAATCAACATCTAAATAATTGAGAAGAGTGATCAGAAATCCTGACATGTCATCACTATAACAAATCTATAAGATGAAAAATGAGAGCTGGGTTAGATATTAGTTTGCAAGAAAATTAAGAATACATGAGGAAGATTGAGAGGAAAATAGTATTTATCCCTGGTACCTTTTTTTAGCCTTAAGAACTTTCTCTGTAACGTACCCTAATTCTGGGAGACCTTTAGTTTCTCTTTATAGGATACCGTGGCTGTGAATTTCAAGGTTTGTTATCAAATTCAAACATTTACAGAATATTAGGATAATAAATACAAACAAACTCTCACTACAATTAACAACTTGAATAGATCTTAAGGGAATTACGTAGAGTGAAAAAGCCAGTCTCAAAGAGTTGCATACCATTTGATTTCCTTTATTTAGCAATCTCTCAGTTAGTGATCCACAACCTTTTTGGCTCCCAGGCCTGGTTTCGTGGAAGACACTGTTTCCACGGACAGTGGGTGGAGTGTGCACCATAGTTCCCTGTCATGTGCAGTTTACAGTAGGGTTTGAGCTCCAATGACAGTCTAACACTGCTGCTGATATGCCAGGAGGTGGGGCTCAGGCTGGAATTCGAGTGATGGGAAGTGGCTGTAAATATAGACAAAGCTTTCCTCACTCACCTGCCACTTGCATTCTGCTTTGTGGCCTGGCTCCTAAAAGCCATAGACTAGTACCTGTTGGGGAACACAACTCTAAGTGAAAAGTTATCGTGATGATGAACAGATTAGTAGTTGCAAAAGTTAGGTTTTGGGGGAAAGATGTACCTTTTATAGGATAGCATGAAGAATTTCTTTGTAGTGATACAGTTTTGAATCCTGATTGTAGTGTTGGGTACTCGAATCTCCATATGTGGTTACAACTTTATAGAGATAAATATCAAAATCAAGGATGCTTAAAAACTGATGAAATATGAACAAGGTTTGTACTTGAGTTAATATTATGTCAACATCAATTTCCTTGTTTTGACAATGTACTGTGGTTATAAAAGAATATTATGATTTAAAAATCTGGATAAAGAGTTCACCAGGGGCACTCTGTACTATATTTGCAACTGTTTATTAATCTTAAGATATTTCAAAATAAAGTTATTTTAAAAACCAAATATAAAGACCAGGCATGGTGGCTCAGGACTGTAATCTTAGTACTCTGGGAAGCTGAGACAGGAAGATTTCTTGATTTCAGGAGTTTGAGGCCAGCCTGAGCAAAAGCAAGACCCTGTCTCTAGTAAAAATAGAAAAGATTAGCTGGGTGTTGTGCCTGTGGTCCCAGCTACTCAGGAGGCAGAGGCAGAGGCAGGAAGATTACTTGAACCAGGGGGTTTGACATTGCTGTGAGCTATTGTACCATGGCACTCTACTTAGAGTGACAGAGGGAGATTCTATTTTTTTTTTTCCCTGCTAGAAAAACTTTTTTAAGTATTTCAGATTTACTTACTCAACTGCTTACTTGATGTTGCCACATAACATATCTAACAAATATCTTAAACACAACTGTCCAAATTTCGACTCTCCACGCCTGAACCTGCTCCGTCTATAGTCTTCCTTATCTCAGTTACAGCAACTCCATCCTTCAGCCACTTTGGCCAGAAACTCCAGAGTCGTCTTTGATTCTTCTCTCACGTTCCACATACAGTTCACTATTCCCCATATCCACTGCCATTACCTTAGTCCGATCACCATCTTCCCCTATGTGGATTGCGGTAGGGGCTTCCTGTCAGTCTTCCTGCCCTTTTAGGGCCACTTTGCAAAACTGTAACCAGGCTCACCTTTTCTTTTCTTTTTTAATTAAATCACAGCTGCGTACATTAGTGCAATCAAGGGGTACATTGTGCTGGTTTCATACAATCTAAAATGTTTTTATCAAACTGTTTAAGATAGCCTTTATGGCATTTTCTTTTTTTTTTTTTGTTCCAGTGGTAAGATAGAATTTATTTACAGAAAAGAATACAGAAAACACTAAGGCTCTTGGTAGAGAGAGAGAACTTAAGCGGGGAGAGAAAAGCTCTCTCCATTTCTTTCCCAGTCTTTCCCGTCTCCCCCTTTAGGCTTTTAGTCTCAGGGTATATATAGGTGTATGGGTTTCTTGGCCAGGAAACGAATGAACACAGTCCCTTCCACCAGGGGCAAGGTGAATGAATGTATAAATGAATGGACACAGTCCATTCATGGAATTGAGGCCTAGGAAATTCACATGAAATTGACCTAGGCATAGGAAATGGGGGTTCCACATTTAGTCCTAAGTGTAAAGTGAAGGAGACACCAAGTCACAGGACACCTCAGCAGGT